>JAODAL010010281.1:0-106027 GCA_025379985.1 Phyllomedusa bahiana
TGGGGTTTTGCAGGTTTGGGGTCTGCTGTTCCGGGACGGGGATATTCAATTCCAGTTCAAGTAAGATGATGGTTCAACATACTGCCTTCTGGCACTTTTTAATTTGTGGGTGATGCAGGTTTTAAGGGTCTGCTGTGGTAGAAGACAGGGATAGTGAATGTTGTGTGTTTTTTTTTCTGTGGCTTTTATAACCTAAGTGTGTTACCTAAGATGTAGCACTTATCCATTTGACTGTAGTGGATGTTAATTCCAGCTTCTCCAGCCCTTTTTGGGTGTAAGAATGAAGGTGTTGTTGCTCTCCCATAGACTTTAATGGTCATCGCTCATAATCGACTGCTCACTATCGACTATCTTGTCGATGATGGTCGACTATCGACCATCGACCAATGTCGATGGCCAACGCAATCGCTCAACACTAGAGACGAATGTTTCCTTTCCACGTGGTCAGCTAACAATATAGTCCCCATTTTGTTTTTCCTGCAAGTAGGTAATTTGGGCAATATCAGACTTGGGTTCCTGTGGCCCACCAATGAAGTTCATTCCTGGAGCCCACCACTGGAGTTGACTCTTGGGGCCCACTCACCAGTGGCATTGACTCTTTGGGACTACCAGTGGATTTGATTCTTGGAGACCACCGACGGAGTTGATTCTTGCAACCCACCAGTGGAGCTGATTCACGAGAGGACAGTATGCAAACTGTCTAGGTCTAAGACTTTCTTTGTTTCCCACAGCAAAAATTAGAGCAATCAATTTTAGCAACCAATTAGAGCTCTGATTGGTTGCTATGGGCAACAATAAAAGTCTTAGACCTAGACAGTTTTAATACATGAGTCCCTATGTATTTTTCCATTAAGTCACATCTCCTTGTTGAATTTAGCCTCTGAAAGCAATGCAATGCAATGCTATGCTAAAAAAATACTAATGAAATACTAATGAAATGTATGTAAACATTTGACTTTTCAGAGAGCAATAAATGTGACATAAAATTGCAAATATAAATAATTTTGGTAATTCTAATTTGAACTAAAACAGGTAAGGTTTATTCTGATTTCATGTCGGACAGTGAGAAAAACATGCATATGTGTCTTTTTATATAGTGTATGTAAACTTCTGGTTTCAACTGTGTATGAATATACTACAGAATCATTGATGTTAAATTTGTGTGTGGGAAATATGTTGATAAGCAGGGCATGATGAAATAGAGAAAACATAAAAGGAGAAGGAGAAGGGATCCAAACAGGTAAAAAAAAGAAGAAACAGAGAAAGGAGGTGAAATAATGGAGAAAAGGAAGCTGTGTCTCACCCTGATGAACAGAAAAAAAATAAGAAAAATATAATCATAGTGCTCATTTTTGACTTACTGGCAAAAGAATCCTTGTTGATCCAGTTTGTCCATAATAATTCTAACTTTATTTCAAATTTCGCAGACAGTGAATTTTTCAGTTGCGGAGAAAGCTGCTGCAATATGTGTCAGTATGTGCAAAAAACATCTATTTTTATAAGGGTTTTGAAAGAGTATAAAATAAAATCTATTATAAACTGTCATAGTCACCACATAGTTTATGCCAAAATCTGTAACAGCTTTTAAAAATGTACATTGGCAGTACGGTTTGGAAGGTTAAAACTACAATAACCGAACACAGGTATAAAAAATGATCAGAGCCAATTTTCGGGCGCAACAAAACATTTTGTAGATTGCCATGCAGGGTCATTGACTACCTTCTGTAATTTTTGTATAGAAAAAAATAACAAACCATACAGAGGCAGAGACTGGACCCAGGCAGTACATATGAAAGAAGCTTTATGGATCCTAGATCTCCACACAATATTTCCAAGCGGCATAAATTATAGAAGCGACTTTATGTACATATATTAAGTTAGTCTCTGTTCAGAACATATTATAGCAATCCTGGGGGGGGAGTGTACATATACTAAGTTAGCCCCTGTTCAGATTATACCATTGTTAATTCTGGGTGGACTGTACAGTGCCTTGCGAAAGTATTCGGCCCCCTTGAACTTTTCAACCCTTTGCCATATTTCAGGCTTCAAACATAAAGATATACATTTTTTATTTTTTTGTGAAGAATCAACAACAATTGGGACACAATTGTGAAGTGGAACGAAATATATTGGATATTTTAAACTTTTTAAAATAATAAAATAAAAAACTGAAAAGTGGGGCGTGCAAAATTATTTGGCCCCCTTAAGTTAATATTTTGTAGCGCCACCTTTTGCTGCAATTACAGCTGCAAGTCGCTTGGGGTATGTCTCTCTCAGTTTTGCATATTGAGAGACTGAAATTCTTGCCCATTCCTCCTTGGAAAACAGCTCGAGCTCAGTGAGGTTGGATGGAGAGCGTTTGTGAACAGCAGTTTTGAGCTATTCCCCAAGATTCTCGATTGGATTCAGGTCTGGACTTTGACTTGGCCATTATAACTAGAGATGGGCGAATTTCCCGAAATTCGGTTCGCTCACTTCGCTGAATTTCTCGACAAAAAATAACTGTTCCGAATTACTTCGGGACGAATCACATTAAAAAAAAGCTATTTCCAGGCTGCACAGAGCCTGCAGGGTGCTGTAGAACGTTGTGCCATGCTTAAATATGCAGAGGCAGCTTGGTTTGGTCTTCATACAATGTTGTGTTTAAGTATGACACGCAGATGACTGCTGCCGCTCTTAGAATCGCTTCACTAAAAAAATTCCTGGGCACTTAAGAGGGCAAAAACTTACCAAAAAACTGAAGGGAATGTAGCCTGATAAAAATCATGCGAGCGACAGCTGGAAAAAAACAAGCTGAGGGCTCAGGTAGCCACATCAGTGACAGAGTGTGGAGGTGACGGCGGCAGCCATAGCATGAGGTCAGAGAGTGGCACAATGACACAGTGTGCAGGTTACGGCAGCAGCATGAGGTCAGACAGTGGCACAGTGACATTCTGGAGGTGGCAAAAACAGGAGTAGGCCACAGAGTGGGACAATGACACAGTTTGTAGGTCACGGCAGCAGCACACAGAGCAGCATGAGGTCAGACAGTGGCACAATGACCAGTTTGTAGGTCACGGGGAGCAGCCACAGCAGCCCGCATGAGGTCAGGCAGTGGCACAATGACACATTTTGTAGGTCACGGCAGCAGCCACAGCAGCAGCAATGAGGTCAGACAGTGGCACAATGACAGAGTGTGGAGGTCACGGCAGCAGCCACAGCAGCAGTATGAGGTCAGACAGTGGCACAATGACATTCTGGAGGTGGCAAAAACAGGAGTAGGCCACAGGTGGTACAATGACACAGTGTTGTTAAAGTGCAGCAGCCACAGCAGCAGCATGAGGTCAGATAGTGGCACAATAACATTCTAGAGGTGGCAAAAAAAGGAGTAGGCCACAGAGTGGCACAATGACACAGTGTGGAGGTCACGGCAGACGCAGCATGAGGTCAGACAGTGGCACACTGACATTCTGGAGGTGGCAAAAACAGAGTAGGCCAGAGATTGGCACAATGACACAGTGTGTAGGTCACGGCAGCAGCCACAGCAGCAGCATGAGGTCAGACAGTGGCACAATGACACAGTGTGTAGGTCACGGCAGCAGCCCCAGCAGCAGCATGAGGTCAGACAGTGGCACAATGACACAGTGTGTAGGTCACGGCAGCAGCCACAGCAGCAGCATGAGGTCAGACAGTGGCACAATGACACAGTGTGTAGGTCACGGCAGCAGCCACAGCAGCAGCATGAGGTCAGACAGTGGCACAATGACATTCTGGAGGCGGCAAAAACAGGAGTAGGCCACAGAGTGGGACAATGACACAGAGTGTAGGTCACGGCAGCAGCCACAGCAGCAGCATGAGGGCAGACAGTGGCACAACGACACAGTGTGCAGGTCACGGCAGCAGCCACTGCAGCAGCATGAGGTCAGACAGTGGCACAAGGTGAGTGTGTAGGTCACGGCAGCAGCCACAGCAACAGCATGAGGTCAGACAGTGGCATAATGACATTTTGAAGGTGGCAAAAACAGGAGTAGGCCACAGAGTGGGACAATGACCAGTGTGTAGGTCACGGCAGCAGCCCCAGCAGCAGAATGAGGTCAGACAGTGGCACAATGACAGTGTGTAGGTTTACGGCAGCAGCCACAGCAGCAGCCTGAGGTCAAGAGTGTCACAATGACATTCTGGAGGTGGCAAAAACAGGAGCAGGCCACAGAGTGGGACAATGACACAGTGTGTAGGTCACGGCCACAGCCACAGCAGCAGCATGAGGTCAGACAGTGGCAGAATGACACAGTGTGTAGGTCACAGAAGCAGCAACAGCAGCAGCATGAGGTCAGACAGTGGCAAAATTACATTCTGGAGGTGGCAAAAACAAGGATAAAGGCCACAGAGTGGGGACAATAACACAGTGTGTAGGTCACGGCAGCAGCCACAGCAGCAGAGTGGCACAATGACAGAGTGTGTAGGTCACGGAATCAGCCAAAGCAGCAGCATGAGGTCAGACAGTGGCACAATGACAGTGTGTAGGTCACGGCAGCAGCCACAGCAGCAGCATGAGGTCGGACAGTGGCACAATGACACAGTGTGTAGGTCACGGCAGCAGCAGCATGAGGTCAGACAGTGGCACAATGACACAGTGTGGATGTCATGGCATGAGCAACAACAGCAGCATGAGGTCAGACAGTGGCACACTGACAGAGAGTGGGGTGGGTGGGAATACTAGTCCCCGGTAAAGATGGTTGGTGGCAGATGGAGAAAACTGTCAGCAGATGTGTGCAACAGGCGGGTGGCGGCATCAGTTTAGTGCCTGAGGCAGGTAGTTTGAACCGGATCATTTTCTCACAGTTTGGGTGGAGGCCCGTCATGGATGAGCCTAAGGCTATTGGTGTGTGGAAATCCTGGGATCTCATGCCTGAATTAATCTTGGACAAAGGTCAGTCGTTCCACTTTTCCAATGGACAAAGCGGGTTCTCCTTGGGGTTAACGATGGCCCCGCCGCACTGAACCACACGCTTGATGCCACACTACTGGTGGGCAGCGACAGCTTTCCCACTGCAAACTCGGCAAGTTGACAGAACCATATCCAGTTGGCAGCCCAGCAGTCCAGCGGATCTTTCTAAACTGGGGTGGCAGAGTGTGTACAAGTAGGCATCAACTGTTGGTTCAGGGTATGCTCAGGTCCTGCTAGCTGGCCGATGCCCTCTCACTAGGCGGGTGAAGGAAGTGTCATCTTACTCCAGGCTTGGTTGCTGCTGATGGAGCGGGTACTGCTCAGACCTCCCACCTTCCCCCGGCAGCGGCAAGTAGTACGTGAGCGCTGATGAACCCCCGAGTCAGACCTTCAAGGAGGGACGATGACAGCACATCGGCAGAGGCCAACTGACTACGGAGGATTTCCTATAGTATTTGAGTTTGTCCTCCCTTCAATAGTGGGAAAATGGCTCCCATTTAGCGACCAGTAGCGAGGGTCCAATAGGGTGGGAGAGCCAGAAGTCATCCCTCTGCCGGATGTGAAATTCGGCTGTCACTAGCTCCATGCAAAATCAGAATGCTGCGGCCATCTGCACAAGTGATTCACAGGGTTCCTCGACCTCCATCTCCTCTGTATACTGCCATGGTGCTAGCGGTCATATGGCCTCATCTTCCTATCTCCCATCTACCTCCTTCCAGTGCTCCTCGCTCCTTCCTTCTCTTGTCACCTGGGTAGAAAATCCACTATTTCACCAGACAAATTGCTTCTGCTCAATGTCTCTCCTTCTCCTCCTCCTCCAATTCAGTTCCCCACCTACTCATGTGGGGGCGCGAGATGTTAGTCGCCAGTCTCCAGTTCCCCTGCCAAGACAGAATTTTTCAGCATCTGTTCCCAGGGACATAGAAGCAGCTGGAATGCGTTATTCATACATAGTCCTGGCGACTAAAATAAACGTGGCTCCTCGAATGGCCTAACAAATCGGCTGGTGTCATGCATGAGCTGCCACTGGCTGACATCAAAGTTACACAGGGGAGTACTCCTGTCCGCCTGGATCATCAAAAAATCGTTTAATGGCCTTTCTCTGTTCATACAAGTCGGTCCAACATGTTTGCAGCCTGGTTTCCAAACGGGTGGAAACATTTGCCTATCCAGAGTGTGTTGGGGGGGGCCGTTCTGCCGCAGCAAACTCGAGGAGGGGGGGGGGGTGTTCCTGGCTTTGTAGGAATGGATGAAAGTGCCATGCACAAGTTTCCTGGCCATTTGCAGATTCTTCTGAAGATTGTTGGCAAGACTTCAGGAAACCTTTTCACAAACCAGAATAGGAACACGTGTGGGGGGCCATGCAGGGGCATGGACCATCCCTCCTCGGTGACAGCGCTCGGCACACCATGTTCCTCCATTATCCGTCCCATGGTTTCGATTTGCAGTTCGTGGCGGAGAAGCCACACATCGATTTCTCTTGCTGCATGACGCGAGCAGTTCCTCCACCTGTGTGACTTCGTTCGCCGAGGCAAGCCAGGTGTAGAAATGCGGTGACACCGCTGTGGCTACATATGTGGTATGATGGAGCAGTACTTGTGGAGGCTGTAGATGGTGGGGAAGGTGGAGGAGGGCGGAAATTGGCGCAGTGAGCCGCAGGTTTGACAACGTGGAGGAGAAGCGGCGTCGCTCTGTCCATCAGGTTGTTGGTGTGCCTGGGCCGGAAGCACATTTCACCAGTGGGCGTAAAGGACATGTATGGCCCATGAACGTAGTTACAGCTCCAGACGTCACGCTGCCATGCCTTGGGACAAACGATAAGCTACAAGGGACTGGCCCACCTTCTGTTTACATATTTATGATGTGCTGGTACTGCCTTTTGAAAAGGAATTACATGCTTGGAACTCTCCATCCCTTTTGGCTCGGTACAAGACCATAGTCTCTGTAACGGTGCAGAGTCCCACCATTTGGAAGGGAAGGACTGTAGTGCAACAACTTGGACAAGGAGCACGTTGTCAGTGCTGCACCTTAGGATGGTTGGACGCCATACTGTTGTCTCCTTTGCAATCGCCTCGTGAACGATGTGGTTGGGGGACCCATGAGTTAGCGAGGAGCAGGAGCATCTGGAGGAGATGATGTCAATAGAGATAAACAGCTCCCTCTGCAGATGGGTGGTGGAGCCTTGATTGGCAGCAATGGCATGCGTGCCACTGGGCGCTGCTGCTGTGCTGCGACAACAACACATCTGAGCCACGTTCTCCCAGGCTCCACCGGATGGTGACGGCTGCATGTGTGGACGCAGGGCGTGGTGCAACGTTAGCTCCCGGCTACACTTCACATTCTGCCTACGGATTCTTTTTCTTTTTTTTTTTTTTTTTTTTTTTTTTTTTTTTTTTTTTTTTTTTTTTTTTTTTTTTTTTTTTTTTTTTTTTTTATTTTTTATTTTCTATATTTTTTTGTTTTTTTATACATATACCATATTCAGCTCCCTCCGGGTGTCTTAGGCAAAGAACTGACACATCGCCGAGTATCGGATCTTTACGCCAACGATAGCACTGAGTGGTCTACTGCACGGCTGACCGCTGAGCCCCTGTGACGCTACTTTCTTGGACCTGCGGAAGTTGGTTTTTTAACTCGTGGACCGCTGGCTCCCGACTTACACTGCTGCTATCTGGATGACTCACTTGTCGGCCACACACCAACTTGTGTGCGCTGCTCGCTGACAGAAGCTGAGCCCTTTCCTCCTCGACGATGATGAAGCACCTTGCTCACACGGCTCCAAGTGCAGGGTCACTACATCATCATCTATTTGTGTTTTCATGTCACTGCTGTCCTCATCAACGGTCTTGGTATGAAGAGGCTGACCTCACAACATGGACCTACCATGAACTCTCAACATCAAATACTTTGCCGCCTACTGCAAGAAGCGGGGATATTGGCCCAATTTCTTCGACTGCCAAGTAGCTGTTGACTGCCTCCTCAATTGTTATCCTCGTAATATACGTGGCGCTGGCCAGACCACATAGTAGATCTCTGGCTGAGGGAACGGATGGGACAGAGACGGTCTGCGGACAGGTGCGGGGCCCGCTGAAAAACCGCTCCCGGGCCATGCAAACTAAGGGTTGCGTCTGACGTTCCCACCGACTCTTGCCTGGGGTTGTAGATGTCATCTGGGAGGGAGTGGATGACTAGTCAACCAATCAAGATCCTTGGGTTGCTAGTCGCAACTATGGGGGGTGGGGAGGGGGGGGGAGGGGGGAGGGGGGGGGACCGCTAGATAACAGGGCTGTTGTGGCCTCACCGAAGTGACCTGCTGCGACGTCCCCTTGCTGTGCTGCGACCTCGGGGCTGTGAATGTTTGTGCCTCTGCCTCTCGCAGGTGAAGAGCCTGCCACCTCTCTGTTGACATACTGTTTTTTCTAAATTATAGACACGTTTGATAAATATCTGTAATGATAAACACACCCGTATTTTACTCCAAATGAACCCCCCAAGAATTGGGTAACCCTTGGATATAAATTTTGCTCCAAACTGGCAGGAAAAATTGACTTTATGTGCCTTTAAAAACTTGTGTATTTTACTGAATAAAAAGCACAAACAGGCTTAATTAACCTTGGGATATGAATTTTTGCTACAGAATTTCTTCTGTGGGGTGAAAAAAAAGTTTCTTTACGAGAAAATGCAGAACAACGCTTTAATTAACCCCTGGATGAAATTGCATAAAAAAAATGAGCAGCCACAAACTACAGCTTGTACGTGTTACAATGGCGTGTTTTCTACGCTACACAAGAGAAAAAATTGTAATCAACCTTCGCTTGTGAATTATGCTACAGGAAAATTGTAATTTTTGGCGGTGAAAAAGACGGTTTATTTTTGTCACCACAGCAGAAAAACAATCCTTAATTAACCCCTGGATGTAATTGGCGCAAAAGAATGAGCAGCCACAAACTACTAGCTTTGTAGCGTGTTACAATTGCGTGTTTTCTACGCTACACAACAAGAGAAAAAATTGTAATTAACCTTCGCTTGGAATTATGTTACAGGAAAATTGTAATTTTTGGCGGTGAAAAAAACGGTTTATTTTTGTCACCACAGCAGAAAAACAACGCTTAATTAACCCCTGGATGTAAATTGCGCCAAACAATTGAGCAACCACAAACTACGAGCTTTGTAGCGTGTTACAATGGCGTGTTTTCTACGCTACACAACAAGAGAAAAAATTTTAATTAACCTTCGCTTGTGAATTAGGCTGCAGGAAAAATGTATTTTTTGGCGGTGAAAAAGACGGTTTCTTGGAGTCACCACAGCAGAAAAACAACGCTTAATTAACCCCTGGATGTAAATTGCGCAAAAGAATTGAGCAGCCAAAAATGAAGTGGTATTTGTATTGTAAAAACGCTGTTTCTTTAAATGAATACAACAGGAACTGGCTTAGATCCCACTTGGATATTCAATGTGCTGTGAGCAGATAGCATTAAAATGTATATGCAGCTGCATTGGACGCACATTGGACTTCAGATCCAATACCCCAAAAAATCAGAAATAGAACATTAAAGAGAAGCAGTCTCTGAGACAAGCTGAGACACCCCACAAAAATCGCTGTATAAAAATCAGTTCTTCAGTAAGAGCTATCACAATCAGCCGCGGCAGCACCTTCCCTGATCAGTACAGTGAGAGGAGTGTGAGCTCCCAGCGTCGCGCCCGGACTTATATAGTGCGGTGACGTCACAGAATCCCGCCGGTCTCTGATTGGCTTCATCTCTGCACATGTCATGCAGGCTATGCCCTTCTTCCTCCCAGAGTGCTTTGCCCCATGTAACGCCATGTGCTCGCAGCCATTTTATCAATCAAAAGCACACTTCGTTCACCCGAAGTACCCCAAACTTCGACTTCATTCAGAACCGAAGTTTTCCTGAAATTCTAAACGAATTCCACTTCGTTAGAATCAATTCGCCCATCTCTAATTATAACACCTGGATATATATATTTGTGAACCATTCCATTGCAGATTTTGCTTTATGTTTGGGTTCATTGTCTTGTTGGAAGATAAATCTCCGTCCCTGTCTCAGGTCTTTTGCAGACTCCAACAGGTTTTCTTCCAGAATGGTCCTGTATTTGGCTCCATCCATCTTCCCATCAATTTTATGCATCTTCCCTGTCCCTGCTGAAGAGAAAGCAGGCCAAAACCATGATGCGCCACCACCATGTTTGACATGGGGATGGTGTGTTCGGGTAAATGAGCTGTGTTGCTTTTACGCCAAACATATTGTTTTGCATTGGGGCCAAAAAGTTAGATTTTGGTTTTCATCTGAGCAGAGCACCATCTTCACATGTTTAGGTCCTTCCAGGTGGCTTGTGGCAAACTTTTAAACAAGACTTTTTTTTGATATCTTTGAGAAATGGCTTTCTACTTGCCACTCTTCCAAAAGGCCAGATTGGTTTCAGGTATGACTGATTGTTTGTCCTATGGACAGACTCTCCCACCCCAGCTGTTTGATCTCTGCCCGTTCATCCAGATGATCATGGGCCTCTTGGCTGGGATCCCTGATCAAATCTTCTCCTTGTGTGAGTATGAAGAGGGACAGCCGGGTCTTGGTAGATTTGCAGTGGTCTGATACTCCTTCCTTCAATAAAGATTGCTTGCACGATTGCTCCTTGGGATGTTTAAAGTTTTGGAAATCTTTTTGTATTCAAATCCAACTTTAACCTTCCCACAACAGTATCACAGACCTGCCTGGTGTGTTCCTTGTTCTTCATGATGCTCTCTGCGCTTTAAACAGAACCCTGAGGCTATTACAGAGCAGGTGCATTTATACGGAGACTTGATTGCACACAGGTGGATTATATTTATCATCATCATCTTTTAGAAAACTTTGGGCTCTTCAAGACCCTCACTGAACTTCTGGATAAATTTTGCTGCACTGAAAGTAAAGGGGCCAAAAAAATTTCAGCCCCATTTTCAGTTTTTATTTTTTAAAAAAGTTAAAAATATTCAATAAATTTTTTTTCCATTCCAATCTGCCCCACTTTGTTTTGATTTTCCCCCAAAAAAATTAAAATTCTAATTTTTATTTTTAAAGCTGAAATGTGGCAAAGGTTAAAAAGTTCAAGGGGGCCAAATATTTTTGCAAACCACTGTACAATACTAAGTTTGCACCTTTCAGAAAATTTTTTTTGGTTTTAAATTTCTGGGTGGAGTGAAATATATACCATCAGCCCATTTTTCAGACCACAACCTAATTAATTTTGGGTGGATCTCTCAGATCCAGAACAAAAGTTTTTCCCAGGTAAACCCTTTTAGGGGTTAAAGTCTGATAATTCCCCATTAGTCAATAAGTTAAGTCACAAAATTTTTTAATTTTTTAAAACCGTGATTGGGTTCTTATAGGTTTTTTAACATGTGGTCACAGGATGTAACTTCTGTAACAAGGGCCAATAGGTCTGAAACATGTTAGCGTTACATCTACATGTTTTATTCCCCGTCTGCAAAGTTTGAAATAAAGTTAAAATTTTTTATGTAAAGTTGGATCATCAAAGATTTTTTTCCAAAGCTAATGCCACCACCGTGGGAGGATCCATCAGCAAGTGTTAAATTTTGGGGGCCAAAAATTTAATCCTATAAGGCATTTTCACACGCTTAATTCCGCCCCGCAATTACCCGTGTGGCCGGGGCGGGGCGGGAGGGGGGAGCGAGCGGGGGGCCGGCCCACTTCGCCGCCCTAGACATCATTGCTACGGGCCTATCGCTGCTGAAATGACCTTTTTTTATCTCCCCCCCCAGGGATTCGCCAGCTGGGGAGGAGACTAAGCACGTTCCATAAATGTGCATTTACGGGATTTACTGGGGCGATTCAGCCCATAATTTTTTGGCGCACCCGCGCGTAATTACGGACAGAATTACGTCCCAGAATAAGCCGTGTGAACATGGCCTAAGGGTGAGACTAACATTTCTTTGTTTGTTTGTTTATTTTTGACATAGGTACAAACAGTTTCCCCTTCCCTGTTTTCCCTTAATCTTGTATTTGACAAAAGGTGCTTTGTGAGATGGCAACCCTGTAGAAGAAACAGAGCAAAGACGCTCTCACAATCTCTGTGAGTGTCATGGGGGCTGGCACGGGTGCCGCGGCTGCCCGCAACCATCACCCTGCTGCCCGGGTCCCAGCGGCGGCTCAGTGACCTGTCCTCACTCCTGTGTACGCTGCTCCTGCCTGTCCCGGCCGCCACGCGCGTACCCGCTGCATAGGGCGCGCAACGGCTGGTCTGGATTTAAAGGGCCAGTGCGCCAGTAATTTGTTCAATTGCCGGCCGCTGGTCCTTTCTAAGGAATACGCCGCCGGCACTCTGTGCCAGATTGTTGGTGTGCGTTACCTTGTCTAGTGAGAGCTTGGAGTCCTGTCTGATTTACCATGTACCAGTCTGTTCCGCTACGTTTTCTGACCTTGCCTGTTGGCCGCCTGCCCTGACCGTCTGCCTGTCTCTGACCACGAACCTCTGCCGCCTGCCCTGACCTCCTGCCTGTCCCCGACTACGTCTCTGGATTACGATTCTGTACCGTGCTTTACCCCGGCCGCCATCGCAAGCAAGTCACGTCGGGGGTAGCGACCTGGTAGCCTCACGCCGCAGCAAGTCCATTCCGCTTTGCGGCGGGCTCTGGTGAAAACCGAGGGCTACTTAGACTCCGCTCCCTGGCGTGGCTTAACTATCATCGCTTGCGGTGGTCCAGCGAATCCACCGAACCATTACAGTATAATCTGGCCATGGATTCCGCCAGGGTACCTTTGCCTGAGCTCCGGGACATCACGACGGCCGTCGCCCAGCAGAGCCAGCGTTTTGACCATTTCGCGGCCATGATGCAGAACCTTGCGGCCCGTCTACCTCCGCCTATGGCTGCTTCCGCCACGCCAGCACCTGTTGCTCCTGCAGCCATGGCTCTACCTGCTCCTGCACCGGGACCTTCTCTGCATCTGCCGCTCCCCTCACGCTATGATGGAGACCCGAAGAAGTGCAGAGGCTTCATCAGTCAATGCTCCATCCACATCGAGATGATGGGGCATCAATTCCCTACCGAGCGGGCTAAGGTGGCCTTCATAATTAGCCTCTTATCTGGGGAGGCCTTGGCTTGGGCCACTCCGCTATGGGACCGAGGAGATCCGTTGACGGCAAATCTGCAAACCTTCCTCCAGGGGTTCCGCACCATCTTCGAGGAACCTGGCCGCACCTCCTCTGCTGCCGCAGCTCTGCTCCGTCTCCGTCAGGGCGACTCCACTGTGGGTCAGTACTCCGTGCAGTTCCGCACCCTCGCCTCTGAACTGGACTGGAACAATGAGGCGTTGGTGGCAACTTTCTAGCAAGGCCTCTCTGGGCGCATTAAAGACGAGCTCGCTGGTCGGGATCTGCCGTCCACTCTGGACGAACTGATTCGGTTGGCCACCCGAATCGACATACAGTTTGCCGAGAGACAACAAGAGCTCCGCCTCCAACGGGAGGTCACCCGAACACGCCGGCTACCTTGTCTGGCTCCCGTTTTTCAACGACCTCCACTTCCTCCGCCAATGGTTCCTGAGGATGAACCAAAGCAGGTCGAAAGGGCTCACTTTATCCAGGAGGAACGCTCACAGCGTCGTCAGAGGCAGCTGTGTTTCTACGGCGGCGGTTCTGGCCACTTCATTGGGGACTGTCCGGTGCACCCGGGAAACTCTCACACCTAGGGCTCGCAGAGAGGCATCCCTAGGTGTCAGGCGGCCTCTCCCCGTCTGACCATTCCTGTACTCTGTGAAATTTTCGCCGGACACACCTTTAACCACCCTTTTCCAAGCCACCCCCTTCCTTGATTCGGGGTCCGCTGGAAATTTTATCAGCCACGCGCTGGTGTCCAAGTTTCATCTCCCGGTGACCCCTCTGCAGAAACCCATGTTCGTCACCTCTGTCAGTGGCAAATGCTTTAAGGATGCTATTCGGTTCTGCACTGCGCCCCTCACCTTGCAGATAGGCGCTCTAAACAAAGAGACTCTGAAACTTCTCGTTCTGCCTCGCTCCTCTTCTGATATCCTCCTGGGCCTTCCTTGGTTGCAAGAGCATGCTCCGACCCTGGACTGGAGCACAGGCGAAACTATCCGTTGGGGGCCCACGTGCCACTCGCGATGCCTCTCTGTACTCTGTCCTACTCTACGTTCCACCTCTGTAAAGCCTACAAAGCCTCTGCCGGGTCTGCCCACTCCTTACCAGGATCTAGCCGACGTCTTTTCCGAAAGACAGGCCGAAACTCTTCCCCCGCACCTGCCGTTCGATTGTCCTATTGACCTGCAACCCGGTACTACTCCTCCCCGAGGTAGAGTCTACCCTCTTTCTGTCCAGGAAACCAAGGCAATGTCGGAGTATATTCAGGAGAATCTCCGTAAAGGCTTTATACACAAGTCATCTTCGCCTGCGGGGGTCGGATTCTTCTTTGTCGAAAAGAAAGATGGAACTCTCCGGCCCTGTATCGATTATCGTGGACTCAATAAAATCAGCCATAAAAAATCGATACCCCCTGCCTCTGATCTCGGAACTGTTTGATCGCCTGCGTGGCGCAAAATTTTTTTCCAAGTTGGATTTACGCGGAGTTTATAACTTGAAGGCGACAAATGGAAGACGGCCTTTAATACCCATGATGGCCACTTCGAATATCTCGTCATGCCGTTTGGCCTCTGCAATGCTCCGGCTGTGTTCCAGAACTTCGTCAACGAGATCTTCCGCGACCTTCTCTACGTCTGTGTCATTGTCTATCTGGACGACATTTTAATCTTCTCTCCAGATCTAGAGACTCACCGCCACCACGTCCGCCAGGTGCTCAAACGTCTCCGTACCCACCAGCTATATGCCAAACTGGATAAATGCCGGTTTGAACGCTACGTTTCCGCTACGTTTCCTGACCTTGCCTGTTTGCCGCCTGCCCTGACCGTCTGCCTGTCTCTGACCACGAACCTCTGCCGCCTGCCCTGACCTCCTGCCTGTCCCCGACTACGTCTCTGGATTACGATTCTGGATTGTGCATTACCCCGGCCGCCATTGCAAGCAAGTCACGTCGGGGATAGCGACCTGGTAGCCTCACGCCGCAGCAAGTCCATCCCGCCTTGCGGCGGGCTCTGGTGAAAACTGGTGGCTACTTAGACTCGGCTCCCTGGCGTGGCTTAACTATCATCGCTTGCGGTGGTACAGCGAATCCACCGAACCATTACAGTGAGCAGAGAAGGATTGATAAAATTAATAAGACAAAATTTGTGAGCTGATGGAGCAGGACTTGGGAGTTGATATCCACTGCACCTGAGCAAGACAACACCGCCACTCAGGATAGCCAAATAATGGACATTGCTCCAGAGATTGTGTCCCCTGTGAACACTCACAGCAACAGTCATCAGAGGTCCATAGACTTCTCTCTTGGAATGGCTCTACAACAGATTTGTGCCTATAATCCTAATATGCACCTGTAAATGATCCTGCAGTAACAGAGAGAGAGGCTACAGAATGCCAGGTGGAGTGAGAGAGTTCCAACTGGAGTTAGCTAGACTCCAAATGCACCATTATATACAACAGTACTGTGAGTCCCAGGATTCTATGACAAGTAAATAATGTTTATAGAAACCTGCTCATGTCATGGATGTCTACACCAAAAATGAGAAGCCCAGAGCAATTGGATGTATTTTTTCAGCCTGAAGGGAGGTAAGCCTGGAGGAAATCCAAACCCCCTTCTCAGTACGCAACAGGATATTCAATTCCCCCCACCACCATGGATCCAACAGCACCGCTTTTGGAGGATCCTGGTGCTATTTTCAAAGTGGGTAATTTCAGCATTAAGTGCCCTCCTAAATGGATACCTGATCGTCCTACCCCATCTGCTGAAGCAACTCCTAATGTTGCCCGCTGGTTGCAGTCTGGCACGGTGGGCAAGAAAGTCACTGAAGTTAGTCCCTCTGTTGTATCCAGAGTCAGTGAAACCCAAAGGTATGCTTCCTGGAAAAAACCTGGGGGTTAAAGTCATTGGGGAATGAAGCCTCAAGTTCACATGGCCCAAGATGTGTTGGAACAGAGGGCCAAACCAGGATTTAAAGAAGTAAGGATCTCTGATTCCTCCTCCATTCCTCCATTATGTTGTCAGGAACCCACTTGGGTAGCATGGAATCCTCCATGCTGCCCTCCTCCTTTCAAGGACATCCCAGTACCTAAAGAGAATGTATCTTTTTATATGTAGTGTGATACCCACAGTGAGGCTGATGTATCTAAACCTGCAGATGTATCACAGCTTGTTGTGGGGAATGCTGATGTATCTCATCCCTTGATGCACATGTTGGGTGGAGCCCTCAAGACAGGGTTCACATGACCCGGTGTGCAAAGAATGAAGTAAAGGAAACAGGGAGCGTAGTCAGCTGTGGGGGAAGTAGAAGCGCAGGAGAGTGGGAGAGAGGTTGGCTCAGCGTGAAGTGAAGGTGTGGAGCTGAAGCCTGCAGCAGACTCCCATTGCCTAGACTGGCTGAGGGAGAGGTGACAAGAGGTGATGAGTGGGCCAGCAGTGTTGACTGTTTCCGCAGTGAAACCTAATGCGCGAGGTCTACAGTTGGGTTATGGCCAGAATTGGTGCTGAGGACTCAGCATTGCCGCAGGAGGCCCTCACGGGACCATCCAGGCTTGGCTATGTGGTTCCCTTGCAAGGGGCCATGCGGCCAGGTCCGGGAGGAATCCATTCAGGCAGCTGGGTCCTGCAGGGGGGTAGTCGGTCCTTCGTGTTGCTTGGGCCCACTAATGCCCCTGACTCTCACACATAAATGGAGGCAGCAGACCTTCCTGGTGATGTTTCAGTCATTGTGCCCACCAGATCCATCGGAGTGGTCTCTGGTAGCAGCTATATCACCCCAGTGCTAGAGAGAATTGGGTTGAGAGAGAAGCTAAGTAGTGGGCAACAGCCAGTTAGCCCTGTATCACCCCTTCTTTACAGTAAACAGGCTTTGTGGGCCTCGCCACCTCCCATGGAGTCACTGACATCTAGGCATAGATGTTTCTCTTGCAGCGCTGGGGGACGTGAAGTGCTGGTGGCCGCTCTGATGACAGTGACACATGACAGAGTTCTACACAAGTAGCTAGTGGGCTCACAACTCCTGCGCAGCCAGGTGACTATGTGTCTATGTCAATGAATACATCACAGGGGTTAGGCTTAGGTCATGGTGAAGACGGCCCTAGTTTTCCCTTGGTCAGTTGGTTTTTTGGGTTTTGGGGGGGAATCCGATATGGGGTTTGATTGGGGAGTGATTTTGGGGCATTTTTTGGGGGAGGGGTTAAGATGAGTATTTGGGGAACAAGGGGTTTTTCTTTCCCCAAACATTCCGTTTTGGGTTTTCGTTGTTGGTTCCCCTTTAGGGTTTGGGGTTTTTGGCTTTTGCGATTTGGGCTTTTAGACCGGGGTTCTTAAAGTTTCCCGGGAAAAGTTTTAAGGGGAAAATCGGTGTTTTAATGGGAAAAGGAAAAGGGACGGCAAAAGGGGGCGGAATTTTCTTTGGCAAAAAAAGTCAAAAAGGGGGAGGGGGGAAAAGTTTGTTTTTGAGGGCACCCTTTTGGGGGCTCACTTAAAGGGCGGGGGGCTCAGGAAAAAGGAAAAGGAAAAGGATTTTGGGGAAATTTAAATATAATTTCTCCTTTTACTCCCGCCAAAAGGGGGTAAACTAAGGCTCATGGGACCCCGGGGTCAAGGGAAACAAGCTGGCCCCTTTTTCCCCCCTTAAAATTTTCCCCTTACACTAAACATTTTAAAAATCAAACCAAATCCATTGTAACAATTTTTTTTAGGGTTTTAAAAATCCCAAAAAAAAGAGGAAAAAAATGTTTCCTTTTTTTTAAACCTTAAAATTTATCCCATTCAAAATTTTTTAGCAATTTTAAACACCCGTTTTTGAGCCATTTTACTAAATTTTTGGGTTAAATTTGGTTTTTCTCACTATGGAAAATTTTATGGGGCATACGCTAGGGTATTCCATATTGTCGATAGGTCTGGGGGCCGGCTCTGGAACCTGCCCCCTTAAAACATGGACGGAAAGTTCCCAAAATTTAAACAAAAGGGGGTTTATTCGCTCGGGGTTAAACTAATTTAAACTAACCCTTCCTGGCCCTTTTATGTTTAAGTGGGGAGTCCCGAAAAGCCCAAGGGGCCCCTCCTTTCAGGCCCCAAAAACCTCTTCCCTTCGGGAAAAGGGAAAATTTTGTCATGACTCTTTCCCCTAGACCATGGGAAAAGGAATTTGGGTTTTTGCCCGAGTGGTGATGCTCTGTAAAACAGAATCCGGTTTTGTGTCTAGAGCAGGTCCCAGAATTTGGGATTTCCCAAACCCTAAAAAAAACCCTTGATGTTTTTTTCTTTGGGAGTATGCCCTCTTTTTAAAAAAGTGAGAAAAACCCTTTTTTTTTTTAATTAGAAAAAGTTTGGGAATAAAAATTAAAATGTTAAAAAAATGTCACTTTTTCTCCCGGGGGACATTTTTTTTATATTTTTGGGGATATTAAAAATTTCCCGTGTCATTTGGGGCAGGGCCCAAAAAGCTTTTGGGATGGGCTGTTTTAAAATTTTTTTTATAGAAAATGTTTTTTTTAGGTTTTGTTTTGTTTCTCTCGTTTTTTCCCTATTGGTTTCCCTTTTTTGGTCAGAAAAAGACCTTCTGGGGCTATTTTTTATATCACTTTTTTAAAGTGGGTTTCCCTCTATAACTTTTGGGGAAAATATTTTGCCCCCGTTCAGGGGCTTTGCTAAGGGCTCATGGGCCCAGGGTGCGGGGAAGTCAGTTTGGGGGGCCCCCCCTCCCAGAATGGAGAGGGGTTCGGGGCATGGGTTTTTTAAGGGGGTGGAAAAGCGGGCCCGTTCGGGGTTTTTATCAGTTTTTAAACCCGGGGTGATAAAAAAATTTTTTTTTCCCAAAATCTTTTGTTACTTTTAGAAAAAGATAGTGTTGAAGGGGTTATTATCGAAAAAAAATTTTAAATCGGCCCCGGTATTTAAGTGAATTGGGAAATTTTGTCACGAAAAAAGCGATAAATTTTTGGTTAAAATCTGTGCCCCAAAACAAAAAAAGATAGCCAAATTTTTGGCGCTTCCCTGCATTTTTGGCGGCCCCAAATCAAGGGTTTTTCCAGAAATTTGAGCAAAGGGGTTTAGATTGTGTGCGCGTCAAAGACTGGGAGTGTTTTGATTGCGATTTGGCCCGGAAAAATCACTTTGACCGTTTTTAAATTTTTAGAACAGCCCCCCAAAGTTCTTCCCCCAGTTTTGGGGTCAGCAAACTAAAAAGCATTTGGACGGTGGCGCTCTGCCTTTTATTTTCCCAAAAAGCTCAGCAAACAGCCAGCGAATTATTCTATTTGTTTTAAAAGAGGGCAAGCTCTACTTTTTTTTGGGGAATTTCCCTTTTTAACCCTTTGTTAAGGGTCAAAAATATTTCAAGGGTTTTTTAGGTTTTTTAGGCAGAGAATTTTAAAAAGGGCATCTACCGGGTTGGGAAATTTCAAAAGGGGGAGAGTTTGGGGGGGGGGAGGGGGGGTGGCCCGCGGGCGAACCCCTGAAAAAGGAAACTTTTTAAAAAATAACCCGGTATTGTTTCACCCAATGCTTGGGTAGGAAAATTGAAATTTCCCAAAAAGTTTTTTTTTTTTAAACCAAAGTTTTTGTAATTTAAATATTTAAACCCCTTGGAAAAATTGGGCAAACATGAAACTTAAAAATTAAAGGAAATTTTCAGAAATTTTTTTCAATTAAAAATGCCCGTCCCATTTGTTAGGTTCAAAACCCCCAACCCTTTTATTATCAAAAATTAATAAAAATTTTAAAGATAGGTTTTTTTTTTTTTTTCAATTTTTGCCCCAAAGTCCCAGTAACTTTTTTTTGATATGGCCCCCCCTTGCGTTAAATTTTTGAAAACCAGCATTTTTTGAAATCACCCCCAAGGTTGATAGGTGCCAAAAAAAATAAACCCTTTTTATTTATCCGTATAATTTTCAGATAAGTGTTTTTTTTTTTCCAACTTCTGGGGGGCCCCCCCAACCTTTTGTTTATAAAAGCCACCTTTGCAGTTTAAAATTTGAAACCCGCAATTTCTTTTGGTATCCCCCCCAAAAACCAAAGGGTTTAATTGATAGGTGGCCCCCAAAAAAAACTTTTATTATAAAATTTTTTACCAAATTTGGGGCAGTTCGTTTTTTTTTTCTTTTAAATTTGGCGCAGGGCCAAACTTTGGTTTTTTAGAAACCAACCTTTGCAGTTAAATTTGAAATCCGCAATTTTTGGGAGTCCCACCACCGGGTTATTGATAAATTGGGCCCCGGCAAAAAATACCCTTTTTATTATCCGTATACATTTTAAAATACGTTTTTATTTATCACTCTTGGCCAGAGCCAAACTTTTTTTTTGATTGGGGCCAACCTTTGCAAGGGAAAACCAATTGAATCCAGCTTAATTTTGTAAATCACCTCAGGGGGTAAAATTTTTGGTGCCAAAAAAATTTCCTTTTTAATTTTCCCTTTTTTATATTTTCAGATTTTTTTTCTTTTTTTTCAATTTAATTTTGGGGCCCCCAACTTTGGGGGGTCCCCTTTAAAGGGGGGGCAAATCATTTGAAAACTCCAAAAAAAAAAAATTTTATGGGAATTTGGGGATTAGGTACATTTTTTTTACTTTTTGGGGGTGGGGTTGCCCCCGGGGAACGAAATTAACCCCATTTTACACGTGTTAAAAAAAAAAATACCTTTTTAAAAAAAAAGGGGAGGGGTTGGTAAATTGTATGTAAAACCCCACCCTTTAAAAAAAAAAAAAAAACAAAATGGGTTAAAAAATTTTAAAAAATAAAAAAAAAAACTTCCCAAATAAATTTCTTTGTAAAACCCAAAAGTCAGTTACCAAAAAAAATATTAAAAGAAAACCCCAAAACCCCCGCCCCCCTCCCCCTTTCAAAATAGCCCAATTGTGCTAACTTTGGTCTGTTGGGGCGGGCAGGTTTTAATTTTGGCATACTGTGGTAAGGACCCGGAAAAGGCTATGTTCCCTTAAGGGGAAAAATAAAAAGGTGGGTTGGGAAAAAATTTCCTTTTTTTTTTCCCGGGGGACCTTTTTAAAACTTTTTGGGCATTCAGGTTTGGGGGGGTCCAATTTTTTTGGGGCCCAGGGCAAAGGGATTGGGGGTTATGCCCGTGAAACTAAAATGGTGGTTTTGGAAAAAGAAGACTTTTTTTTTTTTCCGGCACTTTTTAAATGTGGGGGAGTCCCCAGGGTTTTTTGGGGTTCTGCTGGTTTGGCCCCGGGGAGGTTAGGGCAATTGAACCAGTTTAAAAATTAAAAAAGGTTTATTGAAAGCTTCCTTTTTTTCCCGGGACTTTTTTTAAAACTGGGGCTAAAAAGCAGGTTGGGGGGGTAATTTGCTTTTTGGGCCCAGGGAACAGGTTTAAAATCCCAAGGACAGTTCAAAAAAAAAATGGGGGTTAAACCCTTTTTAATTTTTTTTCCTTTTTCGGGGGCACTTTTAATTTGTGAGTCCCCGAAGGTTTAAATGTAAAAAAATTTGGGTTAAAAGAAAAAGGCCAAAAAGTCAAAAAGTCCAGTTCCCAACCCAAAATGGGGTTTGAAAAAGACTCCTTTTCCCAGCCCCTCTTTTTTTTAAATTTGGGGGGTTTGAAAAGGTTTAAAGGGGGCCCTAAAAGCGGTTTCCAGGACGGAAAGTCAAATGTCCAGTTTAAAAAAAAAAATGGTGGGGTTGAAAAAAAAAATTTCCTTTTTTTTTGGGGGTCCCCCCTTTTTTCCCCCCCTTTTTTTCCGCTTTTTTCCCCCCCTCCCCTTTTTTCCCCTCACAAAATTTTTAAAAAACCTTTTTGGGGTTTTTTTAGTAAAAGGTTTAATGGTCATTTTTGGGGTACAGGGCAGGTTTAAGTTAAATGGGACCGTTCAAACCCCAAAAAAAGGGGGGTTTTAAACCTCCTTTTCCCCGGGAGCTTTTTTAATCTGTTTGGGGCAGGGCGGGTTTAAATTTGGTTTAAATTAAAATGTGGGAAAAAGGAAAAAGGGATAAAAATCAAATTTACAAGTTTCAACTAAAAAATGGTTGGTAAAAAAGAAAATCCTTTTTTTCCCATTGGCCAACCCTTTTTAACCTGTGGGAGGGAGAACAGGGGTTTAAAAGGTTTGGGGGCCCTACTTTGGGAAGAAAAAACCCGGTTTTAATGTTGGTTATAGAAATTTTTCCAAAATTTTCCCAAAATTTAAAAAAAAATTTTTTTTAAAATTTACTTTTTTTTCCCTTTTGCACTTTTTAATCCCTTTCTAAATTTTTTTTTTTAATTTTTGTTGGTAAAAAACCAAAAGGAAAATTTTTTAAAAAATTTTCCATTTTTTTAAATAAATATTTTTTTTAAAATTTTTTTCCGGGCACTTTTTTAAAAAACGGGGGGGTCAACAGGTTTGGGGGTCATGGGGCGTTCCGGACATGGGGATTTTTTCAATGTTCCAGTTCAAAGTAAAAATTTAAAGGGTTTAAATAAACTGCCTTATGGGCCCTTTTTTTTTTGTTGGGGGCAAAAGGGAAAAGGGGTTTTAAAAATCATGGGGTGTCGGTAAAGGGCAGGGGTTTGTGGAAAAAGGGCTGTGAGTTTTTTTCTGTTTAAATTTTTAATTTAAACCCAAAAATTGGTTGTTTGGCCTAAAAAAATTAAGAGTTTTCCCCTTTGCTGTTTGGATGTTTAAATTTTTTTCCTTTTTCCCTGTTTGGGGGGGAAAGGAAAGAAAGGGGTTGGCCCTTCCCCCCCCTAAAACTTTAATGGTCATAAAAAAAGGCCCCGATAATCCCATTAACGAAAAATTTTGGAAAAAAATTTTTTTTGGAAAAAAAATTGTGAAATTCCGAAAAAAATCGACCGAGGACGGGTAGCAACCCTAATCGCCTTTTCCCCTAGAAAAAGATCACTGGAAACCCAAAAATTTACATAGCAACCTTGTTTCACTGCAGTAAAAAATTTTAAATTTTAAATGAACTAAAAAAACAACCTTTCTGTTGGTTTCCCATTCAGGGAGGGAAAAGCCATACATTCCTACAGAAGGGTTTTTTTGTGACTGTAAAAAAATTTTGGAAAAAGAAAAAAATTCTGCTTGGAAAGGGAAAACAGACAAAGGAAAAAAAAAAAAGCAATTTTTAAAAAAAAACAAATTAATTTTTTCCGCCCACCCCCCCCAACTTAAAAAGGAAATGTACACAAAGAATTATGGTGCTCCCACTTAAAAACCCGCTGTCCCTTTGGGGGTGGGACGCCCTGGATGGTTTTCCGGGAAAATCCCTTTTTTTAAAATTTTTGGGTGATCAATAAACCTTGGAAAGGGCTTTTTTTCCCGGGAAAACCCAATAAAGGCTCCCCGGGGGGTCACAACCCCAAATTTTTGCCTTGGGGAAAAGGTACCAAAACCCCCAGGGAAAAGAAGGAAGGGGCCCGCCAGCCCCTCGGTCCCCAGCCCCTTCCCCCCGATAAAAAAGCCAGTTTGGGAGCACCCGGCCAAAATTTAATTTTCATATCTAAAATACCCCCAAGAAAGTTAAAACCAAAAATAATAATCTATCTCTAAACAAAAAACTTCAATATAAAAATTTTTATTCCCATATCTATTTCAAAAAAATATCTTACCGAAAAATTTTTTTCTTTTGTCTTAAACGTCCCTTATCCCCTCTTTTTGCCCCAAAAAACCTTTTCCCCATTTTATCAAAAATTTTTCTCCCAAAACAAAACCCAATTTTAAATTTTTATTTAAAATATTAAATCCCCCCTCTACAACCAACCCCCTCTTTAAAAATTCTTAAAAATTTTACCTTTTAATCTTAAACTTCCAAAAAATTTTTAAAAACCCAATCCCAAAACCCCATATCAATCCCAAACCCATTTTACGAAAAAATTTTTCCCCAAAAGCTATTTTCAAATTTAAACCTATTTAATTTTTCATCATATTTATCCACCCCCCCCTTTGTTAAATTTTTTCTAAGGGCCCTTTATTATTTTTCTCTTTCTTTTACACATTCTTCTTCCCATATATAAAAACCCCTAAATTTCAAAATTTATTTTAAATTTTTCCCCTTTTTACCAAAGGTATCAACTTAAAGACGCCATTTTAAAAATTAAAAAAAAACCCCCTTAAAACCCCATCCAACAAAATTTTCAGTTTAGGGTATAAAAAAGAATTTGGCAGTTGACAATTTTTTTTTTTTTTTTTAGTTTTTGGTTCCCCCTTTTATACACCTTTTTTAAACAAAAAGGGAAAAATTTTTGGGTTTTACAAAACATTATATACAACCCCCAATACATAATGCCCTTTCAATTCCCAAAGGGACTACCCAAAATCAAAAACTTAAAATTTTTAAAACACAAATGTAAAAAACAACATGGGAGCGCAACCAAAAAGTTTTTTTTACCTGCTTTATATAACACAAAAAAAAATTTTTTCCATTATTTCTATTAAAAAACCAAAACGTTTAAAAATAAACCGGGGGATTAACCCTTCCCGAACATAAAAATAAAACAAAAAAAAATAAGGACAAAAAAAATCGGAAAAACCAATAAAACCAAAGGAAAAAATAAACTAATTAAAAGAAAAACACACCCCCAAACACAAAAACCAAATTCCCAAAAAAACCCCAAAAAAATCACATTTAAAAATTTTACACAGTTATAAAAAATTCCCCCCCCCTTATACAGTATAAAAATTTTCCACACAAAGTATACATTTGGGAATATATATAAAAAACACAACCCCAAATTCAACCAAAACTAACCCGTTTTTTACAGCCAAACACGTATTTCCCCCCCCAAATATAAAAACAGCCCATTTCACATTTTTACCCCCACAGCCAAAAAACCTAAAAACAGTTTAAAAAAAGCCAACACCAAAAATCCCCCCTAAAAAGCCCCAAAACAAAAGTATTAAAACAAAAACCCTACAACCCAACCAAAACAAAAAATACATCCAAAAGAATTTAAGCAAAAACACAGTAAAACCCCCCCACAATTTCCCTACAAAAAAGTTTAAAAAAGCCCAAAATAACAAAAGTTAATAACCCCCCCCCACAGCCAAAAGCCCCCCTATTACCAAAACCCCCTCCCCGGAGCCCACCCCCCAAAGTTTTACATGCCCCCAAAAATACACCCCCAAAACCCAAAACCAAACCCAGTTACCCCAAAAACCCTGTAAAATCCAAGCCCTACACCCAGTATAATTAAAAGCCCTATCCAAACCAAAACCCGGTAAGGGCCTAAACCCCCAACCATTTAAAAGGGATACAAGGGGGAGGTAAAACCCAAAGCCATAAAAACACCATTTTAAAAACAGCCCTTTACACACCAGGATACCCCAAAATAAACCCCCAAAAAGCCAAAAACACCCCCGTAATATACAGGGCCATTTTTACACCAGTTTAATTCACCCCAAACCCTTTCACAAAAGTAAAAAAATACAGCCGATTTTCCCCAGTATACCCCCCCAAAACCCCTTTCCCAAACTGTTTTTCCCCAGGCCCCTATACACAGGATTCCAAAACCCCAAACCCATTACACCCCAGTATACACAAGGCAATACACCCCAACCAAAAAATACACAGCAAATAAAAAAACAGCCCCAAACACACAGTATAAAAAATCCCCCGTGTTACAACCCCCCAGCCCATAAACACGTATATACAGCCATACAACCCCGTATAAAAAAACCCCCCCAATAAAAAACCCACAGATAAAAAAGGGACTCCCGTATACCAAACCCACACTTTTACACAAAAGTTTTACCCCCAGTATCCCCCCACACTAAAACACAGGATATAAAAATCCCCTTTCACAAAGTTTAAAAAAAAAACACCAACCGGGCCCTAACACAAAAGTAAAAAATAAAAAAGCCTCACACACAGGGAAACACCAAAAACCCCTAACACACAGTAATTTCCCAGTAAAACACCCACAGGGCCCTAAAAACAAAAGTATAAAACAAAGCCATTTTCCACACACGTTAAAACGCCCCCAAAATTCAAAATAAAAAAAAGTAAAACAAAAATATACAAAAACCCAAAAGCCCATACAACAGTATATCAGCCATAACACCACAGTATAAAACCCGTATAAACCCCCAACCATACCACAGAAAAGCCATACAAAACCCCCAGTAATACTGGATACCAAAACCCAAAAAAAACAAACCCCCAGCAAAACACCCCAGTAAAAAACAAAACCCCTACACCACAGTATTAAAACAGTTTTACCCCCCCCCACAGGGATAAAAAACACCAAATTTTATTTAGCCATTAAAACGGGAATAAAACAAAAGTATAACACCCAAAGGCCTACACCCCAGTATAAAACAGAACCCAAACACAGTATTCACACACCAAACCATACAACAAGTATATACCGGGCCCTAAAACGTATAAAACAAAAAGGGGCCAAAAACACAAAAAGTATTAAACCAAACCCACAAAATATAAAACCAGTAAAAAAATACAGCCCCCCTTCCCCAAATTAAAAAACCCTACAAAAATAAAATTTGGGTTTCTCTTAACTTTTTCACAAACCACAAGAAAAAAAAAAACACCCTGGCAGTGGGTGCCGGGCCCCTGAGTTCCTTTCCCGCGCTCTCTTCTTTCGTTCCCCCCCGGGGCCCCCTCCGGGGGCCCCCCCTCCCCCCCCTTTCCCCCTGGGGACCGGGCTCTCCGACTCCCCCACAGGGGGGCCCCAGCTGTTTTATTCTTCCCGCGGAAACCCCCGCAAACTCATCGAGAAGGGATTGCTGGCCTTTCCCTTTAGGTCCATGTATGTCAGCCCCTGATGCTGTTTTAGTAACCCTTTTGGCTGGTTTCTTTTGACCCAGCCAAGGGGGGACAGCAGGGTTTGGAAGGGGGGGTTTGGGGAGGGGGGCGCGCGGGGGCCCCCCGAGCTCAAAAGGGCCCTTTTTGGGCCGCAAGTGCGCCCTTTCGCGTTGGGGACCATTTAGCTACGCCACGGGCCCCATTTAAAAAGGAAAAAGGTTTTCCCCGGCACTGATGGGAGAGCTGGGGGAAGTGGGTCGCCCCCCGTTTTTTTTTTTTTCACTCCCCCCCCATACAAAGGTTTTTTAAATCAATTTCAGAGGGGGAACTTGTACTTTGGAAAACCCTTTTCCCTGGGGGAAGGGGTGGAGGTCTGAACAGGCCCAAAGAGAGGTTATGTTTGGTTTTGTGTAGGTTTTTTCCCTTGAGGGTTTTTCCCTTACCTGATTTGGGGGGGGGGGCTTAAGCAATTTTGAAAAAAAAAAAAAGTGAAAATAAGAAAACCCTTTAAAATTTTTTTCCCAAGTATTTTCCCAAGTAGCCAAAAAATGGATTTTTTTTAAAAATTTCCCTTTTTGCTTTTTGATAGTATTTTTTTCTAGTGTTAATAATGTGCTGCTGATATTGGATTGTGTTTGTAGATTACTGCCACATCAGTGTGCATTTTTTATATGCTCATTTTTTTCAAAAAAGTTTTTTGGATGTGCAGAACCAAATATTATTTTCTAGATTTTTCCTGACTGCAGCGCTTACCTGGGTCTGATTAGACCCAGAGGCTCAGGCAGTCACCAAGTGGCGGTCGTGTGACCACTGGCGCTGGGAGCATGAGGCTGACATAGGCTGTCTGAGTATGTACAGTTTGAAGTACATATGTATACAAGTCACAAATCTGCCTTGGTACACTGATTGGCATTTGTCCTTTGAAATTACGGGTTTGCAGGCCTGTAATTACAAATTACAAACTTTCTCATTTATGGTGCGTAAATGTTCATGACATACTACGGTGTGTGAACCCTGCCTTAAAGTTACTGGACAGTCAACATTAATAAAAAGATAAAACAAGGTGAAAAAAAAAAAAACTGCTGTCGCCCACCCCCAATTCCCACTGCAGATGCTGCTCTAGTAGTGCCTGTGCCACAGGTACGGAGAGTTTTTTGGTGTTTTTGGCACGTTTTTTGGTGCAGTTTTTATTTTATTTTTTTGCAGAAATGCACATCATTAACTCCTTCCTGATGGAACCTTTTTTTGTCACACTTGTTTTTCCCTCCTCACCTTCCCAGAGCCATAACTTTTTTATTTTTCCATCTACAAAGACATATGAGGGCTTTTATTTTATGGGATAAGGTGTAATTTCTAATGGTGTTATTCATATTACCATAGAATATAGTGAGAAACTCAAAAAAAATTCTACCTGAGGCAAAATGTGAAAAAAAAAATAAAATACTTGCGCCATGTTTGCGTGAGTCTTGTTTTTACGGTGTTCAATCTCTGGTAAAAATGATGTGTTATCTGTATTCTAAAGGTTGATATGAATCCAGTATTATCCAAAATGTACGTTTTCTGCTATGTTTTGGTACCGTAAAAAAATTCCAAACATTTTCTATTCGTGGCCCCATTTTCTGCGACCAATAACTTTTTTGTACTAACACCTATGGACTTGAGTAAGGGGCATTTTTGGCGAGCTGGAGGGTACTTTTTATTGCTACCAGTTGGGAATGCATGCGACTTTTTTGATTAAATGTATTCCAATATATATGGGATGTAAAATGACCAAAAAACAGCAATTTTGGCATTTGGAATTTTTTTCTTCTATGGTGTTCAGCGTACGAGATAAATGATGTTATATTTTAATAGATTGGTTGTAAAAGGGCAAAAGAAAGGTGATTTGAACTTTTTATTTTTTTTAATTTTATTTTACACTTTGAGTCCCCATAGGGTGCTTCACCACTAGGAGGCTTTATCATTTACTGTATATAGCCTAATGTATTGTATAGACAATGCATTAGGGTGTACTAATATGGCGGTTTCCCCAGGCTTCCTGCCTGGGCCAGAAGTGGAGAAATCGAAAACAAGGAGGCGATGGAAGCCTTCACAGGGTTGGATCTGCCATGTTCACCAATCGGGACACAGCAATCTCGTCACTGCTGTCAAGATCGTAGTGAGAAACAGTGCACGGCACCACTTCTCATTGATTTAGATGCCACAGCCATCTTTGCTGGCATCCTCTCGCGCTGTAACAACCAATTGTGTTTTCCCCGTGCTTTCTCCCATTCAGTTCATGCCCCGCTTCCACTAATGAAACCACACCCCTCCCACACTTCCATTCATGCTCCACCTCTGGCACCATAGTGTGCAATGCTGAGTCTCATACAGGCTCAGCATATTCATGAGAGGGAAGGAGCTGCACGGGCATTTTTTTACCCTCTTTCTGATATCTGCGCTCTTCCTCTCTGTACTGGATGTGCAGGGTGGAGTGCGGAGACTGAAAGCCCCGGCTGGCCCCCTCCATTCCTAAGAAGGTATGTGCGCCACTCTGGTCATGAAGCTGCATCACTGGGTCTCTGTGACTCAACAATGCAATTTTATGAACAGAGGTACAGCTTTAGAAGTGTGGCAAGTGGGGCTTGCAATTGCAACCTCTGTGATAAAGGGAAGAAGGATGAGCGTAAGAAATAGGAGGAGGAAAAAGGAGGTGGGAGCTGATGCTGCAAATATTTATGAATGTCATGCATTTTGATGTGGAGTCGGGGCCAGGGAATTTTTGGCTGAATGTGGAAGTACATGCAGTTGGACTAGATTTTTGGCCACTTAGTACTCAAGACAGAGTGGATAGAGTAAGGGGTTTGGGGCTCTTACAGGGTGAAGTCCCTGGGGACCAGTTAAAATATTTTAGCCATATGGATTGACCATGGGCCCCTGAACCCTGAGCCCTGGGGGTAATGGTTACATTGTTTACATTATGCTGGTTGCCAGATCTTTGTAACTCCAAGGACCTCAGTCACTCTTGGGTGGTGTAATTTCGGATATTGGATATTATAATTTATTTTTGTATTTCTTAATGAAATGGCTGCTGTGGCCAAATTCATCCAAAAAAGCAAGTTGTGCATTATCTCTAAAAAAGTAGTAGCTTAAAAAGGGGGGAGGTGTAGAACGACTTAGTACTGCAAAGGGACATGATGAGACGCACACTAGGCGGAACCCTCAAGGCACTTGACCCGGCGTACATATAGTGGACTAGAGGGAGGAAGGGGTAGAGTCGGCTGTGGATTGTCGGCTGTGCTTTTGATGGTGGAGGAGAGAGGGTCATTTTGGTGTTGATTTGTCATAGTGGTCTGTTGGCAGGGATCCTTTGGGTTGGGGAAAAATTGGTATGGGGTAGTCATAATGGTTATGGTACTCGAAGTTATAGTGTGGATCTGATGGTCAGGTCGGACAAATTTGGGGCTCTTTCAGGGTGGAGTCTCTGGGAGCCAGTATAAATATTTCAGCTATATGGATGGCTTATAGTCCCCTGAGCTGGAAATTTACGGCTTTGGGTAATGGTGACATTGCTTACAATATGCTGGTTGCCAGATTTCTTGTAGCACCAAGGACAAATCACAGACTGAGGGCAAAAAATGTCTATGATTAAAAACTATCCTTTAATATATTAATTCAAAAAGCGATCAATGCTAAAAAATTTATAGAAACACTATTCCCAGTCTAGTATGTGCACATTACAAACATCAAAAGCTCATCCAAATTAATATTGTATCATATAATGATTCAAATTACAACATCAGGAGACATTTTGATTATCACTCAACATTAGTTGTTACCCAGATATGGTGTATCTTGATCACTCCTTCTCCCATGTGCTGTTGCAAAATGTCGGGGGAATTGGGATAAGGGTATTTCCCTACACTGCCTCTATTATCTACTTTCAGTCACAAAGTAATCACCCCAACAGGAGGAAGCCCCTATGTAGGACCTCACCCTAATGCGCCCTGTTAAAACCATAGTGATATCTCCTTACATATATCTTACCACAGTTAACCAAGGATGCTATCTCCAGCTTCTTATATCCCTATCCGGACATATTTACTCCTATTCTAGATTAGCAAAAGGGTTTCTCAGGAGCATACTAGACATCTGGACATCAGAGGCAACCAACCACCCATTGCGGACACAGTAGATTTTCATTGGGTGTAGGAAGGGTGTTATCTGGATACCACCTAGACTTAATGCTTTAAGGAAATTGAAAAATTAATAAACAGTTAAATAAACAGAGCCGACCCAAGGATTCAGGACATGGTTACTTCACAGACAGCCTAGATGCTTTAGTAAAGTATCTGAGCTGTTAGGTATGGAGACAGCAGCGGCGCTGGCACCACTAATGCACCGATAGCAGGCAGAAGGAGCTCCCTCTTTCTGCTTGTGCCGTATCTTCAGCGATCATGATCGCGACAGCTAAGGGTTAATTACTGCTGGTCACATGTCGCGATCATGCGGGGCCCTATGTGAGCCTGCACGATGTGCAGCATGCACCGGTATGTTCGTTTGCTGGAACGCACTTCCCACTAGGACGTACCAGTCGGATTTTGGGAAGGGGTTAATTGGAAAAGATTTTTTTTTTTATCCCCACATATTTATAGGACATAAAGACAATGTAGAGTCTGTAAGTATGAACTCCATGAGGCTTGAGATAAAGAGCAAAAAAGGATTTCAATAAACAATAACACATCTACTGAGTAAATTTCTGCTGAAATAAAACACAGGATTATTAGGCAGCAACAAGAATTATAGAATTATTCACATGACTGTGGATATGGATCACAAAGGATATCATTTTCTGGCAGACACTCTTCTAAGCATATCCCTCCCCCATGATTCTCCGAACTCTTAAACTAGCATTATTAAATGTCATATATTACAAAACTCTGTCATTTGCATATCTCCTCTGAGTATTTACTTGTCATAGTGACGAGAGTCATTTTCAGGAAGTGTTCATATATAATTTTAACAGTACCTGGATGATAGTATATGAGGAAGGTAGATTAATAAAGTTGCCAAGGAATCTAAAAAATGTGTCTCTAATTTAAAATAAAATTATTGAAGTAGGACAAATACCAGAAATCATATTGACACAGATGGCGCACATTGAAAAAAATGTAACTTAAACATAAGTGCGCAGGCAATATTCTCTGACCCAATTTCTAGCTTCTTATGTTTCATTAGAGTTTTCACAGAAGTTTTTGACTGCTTGTTCATAAAGATCTATGCCAGAACAGCTCATGCATATAGAGCCTGCTTGAATCTTTGCTTTTTATGCTGTCTTGCACTTACTACATTAAAGAGTCGGTATTGCATCAATATTCTTTTAAATGCTTAGATATTGATGTAAGGTCTAAAGGAAGTACACACTAATCACTGATATAATTTAGAAAAGTAATAGTGAAAAAAACTGATTATACATGTAATATGATAGATAAATGCCTTATTGTGACCAAAAGAATGAGCTTTATGTGCTACAGCTTTATGTGTTACAGTTTATAAGTGGGTGAACTGGCTAGTGAGGTGCTTTAGACATGGGTCTAAGGCAAATTTGTCCTGATTTTCAGCAAAGATCAACCAAAAAAATTATCTCTAATTCCGATCCCTACCCTAACTCTTGGCAATATCCGGGGAACCTTATTGTTAGGGTTAGTCCAACACTAATCCTTAAAAAATCCTAACTCCAAGATTAGGAGTGGACCAACCCTAACCCCTTACTTAAGTCTAAGGGTTAAGGGTAGTGCAAATCTAACCCTATTCCTAGAGTAAGTATTGGATAAGCTAATTCCTACTCTTAAATTCTCCAGATGTGGCCCTAATATGTATTGTGTTCCTATGTAATTTGGAGGCCTTTGGTTGTTGCAGGGCATTCCAGAGACCAAAAAACACATCCCCATGTTTTTCCCTGTAGACTTTAAGGGGTTTCAGGTTCAGGTTTTGGACAAACTGCTCTTTAAACATACGGAGAACTATTAAAACAACACTATAGCTAGTTCCACATTACAACACAATTTTGAAAGTGTACATGACATTGAACTGGCACCAAGTACGGTGATTCCATGTTTTCCAATGTTATCTATTCTCGGATCATAACAAAAGCCACTGAAAAGCATTGAAAACGTTGAGATAATTCTGTAGGCATTATATCATGATACATTATCTGTTAAGTTTATTTTCCCTGCATCTCCATTCTAAAAAACCTAGAGTCACTCATACATCAATACAGAAAGACTACCTTCATCATACACATTTAATGGTTTTAAATAGAATTCAACAGAAAAATATAGGGGTTTGGTAATACAATGCAAAAAACTTAGACAGTGAGTAATACAGTCTTGTTCATAATGCAAAAGTTTACTTGACAGTAGTGATGAGCGAACCTTAAAAAGTTTGAGTTCGAGGCGAACCTCAAATTTAGAGGCGTTTGGTTCAAAGTTCGAGTTGAAATCGAACATGAACTTTAAACCCTATTAAAGTCAATGTGAGAAGATGTTCGGGTTAATTTTTATACCTATACAGGTGAGGAGAAGCTACAATTAGCATCCCGAAGAGTAAACTGGATATGTGGAACAACTTAGTGAAGAAAATTTGGCTCTAAGAGTGACAGAAAAAAATTGAGAGGCTAATTATTCCTTTCAATGGCTAACTGAAAAGATGAGGACAGCTTGCAAGCAAGGGCATAGCTATGGTGCTGCTACTGGGCCATGCATCCTAAGGGGGCCCCTTTTGACACATAAGAAGACACCGGTATTGGAAATGGCACATAGTAACTTGAAGGAACCCCATTTCACTTCTTGCACCAGGGCCCAATAACTTGAACTTATGCCTCTGCAGGTTGGACTTGATTAGATGGCAGTACTATTGGTGGCAGCGAGAATATGGCAATGGTTAACATGGAGGTTCCGGTTCGACAAGATTAGGCTGCAGTAACATTGGTGGCAGTGAGAACATGGCAATAAGGAACAGTGAGGTTCTGGTTAAACTAGATTAGATGGCAGTACCATTGGTGGCATCGAGAACATGGCAATGTTGAACAGCCGGGTTCCGTTTTGACTGGAATAGACTGCAGTACCATTAATGCAGCGAGAATATGGCAATGGGGAACATGGATGTTCCAGTTCAACTAGATTAGGCAGCCGTACCATTGGTGGCAGTGAGAACATGGCAATAGGGAACAGCCAGGTTCCAGTTCCACTAGATTAGACAGCAGTACCATTGGTGACAGCGAGAACATGGCAATGGGGAATAGCCAGGTTCTGGTTTCACTAGATTAGACGGCAGTACCATTTGTGGCAGTGAGAACATGGTAATGGGGAACATGGAGGTTTGGTTCAACTAGATTAGATGGCAGTACCATTTGTGGCAGTGAGAACATGGCAATGGGGAACAACCAGGTTCCGGTTCGACTAGATTAGACTGCAGTGCATACTTTGGAACAAGAAGAGCGAGTAAAAATAAATGCTACTATATTTGCTTGTGCCAATGTAGTTTTACCTAATGGAAATTAGGCATGCCTACAATCTCAGAAATACAATTCCACAGCATACAACAAGGAATTTTGCTTTTGAAGATTGATATCTATATCAAGTATTTATAGTGAGTACAATAGAATACAGTTGATTACAATGATTTAATTTCCATACAAGTTTCAGATAGAAATGCTATGTAATCTGAGGTGATGTGATCTTCATCATAGACGTTTCGGTTGAAGTCACAACCTTTTTCAATAGATCACTGTAAGACAAATGAACAACTGCGAAAAACTGAGAAAAAGAGATACAAGCTAAAGAAATGGAGGTAAATGAAGAACCAGAGTGAAGGAAAAATAAACAGAAAGAGGAGGATAAAGGTGTTGAGGAAGAACCACTGACTGAAAAGGCAAAAGGAAAGCAAAAATAGGGTGTAGAAAATGGTAATATGAAATTAGGTGGTGGGAAGGAGATAGAGGACCACGATGAGAGGGAGATGGGGGAAAAGTGGGGAAAGAAAATGAGGAGAGAGAGGAAATGTGGATAAGAAATACAGGACCAGGAGAATAAAATCATGAATGCTTACCATGGTATGAACAGATATAAGGTCAGAGTATGGAATAGATATGGATACAAAAGAGTAGTCATAGGGAAAGCCCAGAGATGCTGTGGCAGCAAGGTAAGAAGGGAAAAAGAACTGTATGTCAATGGAACAGTCGAAATGTATAAATAAATGTTTAGGTGTTGGGGGAGTGTAGTGCTTACCGCTGTGGGATCGCCAAAAAGGAAGCCTATAGGTGAGAATGAACAATAGGTAAACTGTGTGTATGTATAATTGAGGAAAAGGGATAAGAAATGGGAGTAAGATAATGGGATTATGCCTGGAAAAAGAGAAGTACTGTATGTATCTGGCGGAGAGTAAACAGTGGCGATCCAGGTAAGTGTGTGGCTGAGCAGAATCTTAAATAGGAAGCTGTGCAGGAGCATAAACGGAAAACTGGAAGCGGGGCTAGAACGAAGTGTGCAGGCCCCCGCTGTGTATGTAAATGCACCCGGGTAAAGACATGACAGAAGCTGGCTCTAAAGTGTATGGAGATGGGTACGCAGGCACATTGTAGGCGCATAATTGGAGAACAAAGATTAACGGTGGCTAGGCATTATAGAATGTAGAATGCACCTGGGAAATATAAAGATTAAAGTGCCTGTGTATTTGTAAGTTGTAGAATGTGCCTGTAGGTGTATCACTATATATGTAAAAGGAAAAAGGTAACTGTAAAGGGATGATGGAAAGAGGAGGGTAAAGCAGAGGAGGTCAAGGGTAATGAAAGAGAGAGAGAAAAGAAAAGGAAGAGGGGAGCAAAAAGACAAAACGCAGAGATAAGGGGATACATCATAGGATAAATTAAAAAAACAAAGTCAAAATGGTACAAGGCAATATAAACAAGAAAAACAAGTAGTATTCTGGACATTTATGTGCCTGCACAGCTCCCTTTTTAAGATGTCACGCAGCCTCACACTTACCTGGATCGCCACTGCTTACTCTCTGCCAGATACATACAGTAATTCTCCTTTTCCAGGTATGATCCCATTATCTTGCTCCCATTTCTTATCCCTTTTCCTCAATTATATATACACACTGTTTAACTATTGTTCATTCTTATCTATCGGCTTCCTTTTTGGCGATCCCACAGCGGTAAGCGCTACAGTCCCCCGAAACCTAAAAATATATTTATACATTTATACTGTTCCATTGACATACAGTTCTTTTTACCCTTCTTACCTTGCTGCTATAGCATCTCTGGGCTTTCCCTGTGTCTACCCTTTTGTATCCGTATGTATTCCATATTCTATATTACCTATATCTGTTTATAGCATGGTAAGCATTCACTTTCCATTTTGCCGGTTCTCACATGATTTTACTCTCCTGGTCCTGTATTTCTTAACCACTTTTTCCTTATCCACATTTGCTCTGTCTCCTCCTTTTTATTCACTCTCTTCCCCTGTCTCCCTCTCATCATGGTCCTCTATCTCCTTCCCACCACCTTATTTCATATTACCATTTTCTACACCCTATTTTCGCTTTCCTTTTGCCTTTTCAGTCAGTGGTTCTTCCTCAACACCTTCATCCCCCTCTTTCTGTTTATTTTTCCTTCACTTTGGTTCTTCATTTACCTCAGTTTCTTTAGCTTGTATCCCTTTTTCTCAGTTTTTCTCAGTTGTTCATTTCTGTTATAGTGATCTATTGAAAAAGGTTGTGATTTCGAATATCTCACGGCTTTACGGAACGATGAGTTGGAAACCTTTGACGCAATTTGGAAACCTTGGGAGTATTATAAATGTACACAAGACTCTTGATTGGATATGAGTTGGGCAGTACTTAGCCATAGTGGATCTCATTCAATTACAGACGGTTTTTCCGCTTTGTGTCTTGTCATATGTCCCCCCAGTTTGTCATATTGTCTAGCTCATTTGGGAATTGAATCGGTTTTATACTGTTTAGGTCTCTGTTTACATGTGTATTGTAAGATTTAACAAAATTGGACATGTTGGACACTATGCTTTATTCAATTCTTATAATGCTGTTTTGTAAGTTGTAGAATGCGCCTGTAGGTGTATCACTATATATGTAAAAGGAAAAAGGTAACTGTAAAGGGATGATGGAAAGAGGAGGGTAAAGCAGAGGAGGTCAAGGGTAATGAAAGAGAGAGAGAATAGAAAAGGAAGAGGGGAGCAAAAAGACAAAACGCAGAGATAAGGGGATACATCATAGGATAAATTAAAAAAACAAAGTCAAAATGGTACAAGGCAATATAAACAAGAAAAACAAGTAGTATTCTGGACATTTATGTGCCTGCACAGCTCCCTTTTTAAGATGTCACGCAGCCTCACACTTACCTGGATCGCCACTGCTTACTCTCTGCCAGATACATACAGTAATTCTCCTTTTCCAGGTATGATCCCATTATCTTGCTCCCATTTCTTATCCCTTTTCCTCAATTATATATACACACTGTTTAACTATTGTTCATTCTTATCTATCGGCTTCCTTTTTGGCGATCCCACAGCGGTAAGCGCTACAGTCCCCCGAAACCTAAAAATATATTTATACATTTATACTGTTCCATTGACATACAGTTCTTTTTACCCTTCTTACCTTGCTGCTATAGCATCTCTGGGCTTTCCCTGTGTCTACCCTTTTGTATCCGTATGTATTCCATATTCTATATTACCTATATCTGTTTATAGCATGGTAAGCATTCACTTTCCATTTTGCCGGTTCTCACATGATTTTACTCTCCTGGTCCTGTATTTCTTAACCACTTTTTCCTTATCCACATTTGCTCTGTCTCCTCCTTTTTCTTCCCTCTCTTCCCCTGTCTCCCTCTCATCATGGTCCTCTATCTCCTTCCCACCACCTTATTTCATATTACCATTTTCTACACCCTATTTTCGCTTTCCTTTTGCCTTTTCAGTCAGTGGTTCTTCCTCAACACCTTCATCCCCCTCTTTCTGTTTATTTTTCCTTCACTTTGGTTCTTCATTTACCTCAGTTTCTTTAGCTTGTATCCCTTTTTCTCAGTTTTTCTCAGTTGTTCATTTCTGTTATAGTGATCTATTGAAAAAGGTTGTGATTTCGAATATTCATCAACGCTTTACGGAACGATGAGTTGGAAACCTTTGACGCAATTTGGAAACCTTGGGAGTATTATAAATGTACACAAGACTCTTGATTGGATATGAGTTGGCAGGACTTAGCCATAGTGGATCTCATTCAATTACAGACGGTTTTTCCCCTTTGTGTCTTGTCATATGTCCCCCCAGTTTGTCATATTGTCTAGCTCATTGGGGACTTGACTCGGTTTTATACTGTTTAGGTCTCTGTTTACATGTGTATTGTAAGATTTAACAAAATTGGACATGTTGGACACTATGCTTTATTCAATTCTTATAATGCTGTTTTGTCTATATTTGCTTTCTTTTGAATAATTCAATAAAAATACAGTTAAACAAAAAAAAGAAAAAGGTTGTGATTTCAACAGAAATGTCTATACTGAAGATCACATCACTTCAGATTACATATCCTTTCTGTCTGTTACTTGTATGGAAATTTGATCATTGTAATCAACTGTATTCTATTGTACTCACTATAAATACATGAAATAAATATCAATCTTTAAAAGCAAAGATCCTTGTTGTGTGCTGTGGAATTGTATTTCTGAGATTATATACTGAGTTGCAATACTTATCTCCACTAGCACCCATTCATTACCAAGTGCTAGACATTACTGGCGACGTGCATGAAATTTGGTGTTAACATGCCAAATTTCATGCACATTATACAGACATAGAATATGCCTGATTTATGAACCCACTCTACAGCGGGTCATAAATCAGGGGCATTCTAGAGCTAGGACAATATTTCTGTCTCAGGTATACCACTTTCAAAGTGGTATACCTGATCCAGCAGTAATGCACCTAGAAATGCTGTAGTGAAGCTATAAATCTATAACTTTGTACGATTTAGCACGCCAAACCTCCCGAGATTGGTCCTTTTGTAATGCGCCCAACCTCAGGGAGCGTGCAGGAGATTTAAAATGTATGAACAAGGCTGCGCCTGATATCGGGCTGAAAAGATGAGAGATATCTGGCGCAGCCCCGTTCAAACATGTCGCCCTATATTTCTATCAGTTTTTATGATAGCTTTAATTTTTACTGTACAAAGTTGCTTTTTAGCATCTTGACTTATATTTTTTATAGCTGCAGTTTGTTGTTATTGAAGTTTCCTATGGCTTCTCATTCAGCTGTTCTATTTGATTGTCTATTTACGTTGTCGCTTTGTTTCTATCATACAGACATATATTGTACTCCAAAGCTTCAAATATAATTAGCTGAAATTACACAACTTAATTCATTGAGGACAGAAATTGCCCATTAAACACTTGTATACTGGTACAAAAACAGTGTGAAGCACCATTAGGAAATTCATGAGAGCAGCTTTATGCTGGAAGTAGAGAAATCCTGAACCCATATCATTTCCTCAAAGAAAGGTAAGAATGGTGCCTTCATGATGTATGAAAAGTAAATTCCATCCTAGCAAAATATAACCATTTTTTCCCAAAGAATGATCTTTCTGAAGCTTCAATGAACTTTCTAGACTCATTAATGAATGTTTTAGTTATAAAGTAAATCCAGTCTTAAATAATTAAAAGTAGGCTCCACTTTAGAAGCACATGAAATCTTACTGTTGGTAGATGAAATGCCACATAATATAGGTGCTGCTTATGGCAGCCTGTACCATGCGAAAAAGGTGAATAGAATGGATCTGCAATGTGAAAAAGTCACAAAATGCTATAAGGTACAATATACTATATACTGTATGAGAGCTTGATTGGACAATGGCACAGTGAGATTAAGCTCTTCTACCCTTATGATATTATTGATTTTTATAAACGGTTCTGGGGGGTTGAAGTGGTTGAAGATGAATTCTAGTGTATTAAATAAGGGATTTTCTCATTTTGCAATGCAATCTAATAAAATATATAGTAATAAAATTGTGGAGTAATTTTAAGTTGAACTATTTTACGGTATATCTTGGAGCTGATATCTATAACTCATTAAAGATTATTATACCTTTCACTTCTATCATTGGAAAGGCCTTGGGTAAAAGACTGGGGCCTCTGCGTCACCTTGAAACAATTTTGCAGTTTAAGTCTTAAAACTTGCTGACTATGTATATTTGATAAGTGTTCTAGAAGCACTTTTCCCATTCTACACAGTAGAGGGAAAATATTAAAGGTTAAGGTAGTTTATGTGGTGTTTTTGATATGGAAAAGCCAAGTACAAGGCAACAAAGGGAGGAAACAGATCATATATTTAAATTGATGTTCATTGATTAAAATCCAACCATACCTATAAAAGACAACATGCATTAGTGTCCTGGAGTTTTTAACCTTTATAGATGCAACCTGGTTTAATAAAAGAAAAGAGCAATGCCATTGCACAGTGGGAGCTATGTGGATAAGTTAAGGCATGTGATACAGGATGAGAGATGAAAAACTACATTAATGCAGGTTCTTCTTTTGGATTTTTCATATGAAATCATCAATAAAGTACAATATTATTTTTATCTGCTGCTTATATAGCACCAACATACTCTACAGCACTGTATAGAGATTGTGATCATAATGATCATTAAAATTAAGCTCTCAATCCAATATATATATTTTTTTGCATATGTATGTAAACCACTAAGATCAATTTCATAGAAAGACTGGCAGAAAAAAGGAAGAAAACCCAAGTAAACACAATGAGTGGACAACAGAGACATTAGTGGTGTGAAAGAGATAGGGACTGTATATACTTCACATCCAATTACACTGCAAGCCATGGCGTTGTGTAAGGCCTCGTTCACACGACTTATTTTGCCGCAGATTGGCGCCGTACTGCGCGCCGGATTTGCGCTGCAGTACGGCGCCAATCCGCGGCAGCAATTACGGTAATCCACTGCTCTCATAGAGAACAGTGGAATCCGTCGCTGCTCCCCGCTCGGCGAATCCGCCGCAGGGGGAGAAAGTGACATGCACATTATTTACGGCGCCGTACGCGCCGTAGATAATGCATTGTCTATGGGGCCGGCAACGGCGCCCCCGTCGCGCTCCGGCCCCGCCCCCGTCCCGCCCCTTATTCACGGCGGATTTGTGAGCTCAATACGGCTCACAAATCCGTCAGGAATAGGCCGTGTGAACACGGCCTAATATGGGTGACTGTGAGGGCCAGAAGTCCATCATCTGTGGAAAGCAAGACTGGGCACCAATCTGTCTTCACATTGTGTCATCAATGTGTGGCTTGAATGGAGATTTTTTTAGTTCTTCAGCACCTATCCTTCTGCATCTATTTACATGTATTAATTTAAAAATATAGTAACTACCTACTGTTTATTTTCATAGGCAGTGCTATTGGTCTGTCATCGCTCTCAATTAGTGGGGATGACTGGAAAAGGGAAAAGCATGTCAGCAGCCTGAATTAAGTGGTGTCATGTGACTGCCCTATTGTATTTATGAAGAAAAGAGTATGGCATCTGTGAACAAGTATGTAGGCTCTAAGTTTTAGTCTTAGTTTGTATTCCCATATAGGTGGTAGTTACATCCTCCAATATAGTACGTGGTACACCTCCAGGTAGCCAATTCTCAATTAGGTAGGCATATAGCACCCTATTAGGTAGACAGACTTATAAGTCCCCCAATCAGTAGGTATCTAGGTCCCCTATTAAGTAGATAGGTAGTTAAATAGGCCTCACAAATAAGTAGGAGCATAGGTCCCTAGTATGTAGTTATATAGGCCCCCCTGTAGTAAGGTGGAGAGTTATATAGGACCCTTGTAGGTAAAAGTATTACTTGTTTTAGGTTAATTATGATTTCCAAAATTATTTATATTTGCCAAATGCCAGAATAATGAGAGAAAGGGAATCTTTTAGGCATTTTATTACTTTCTGCAAAGTCAAAACTTTACATACACTAGGATCAGTATCTTTAAACAATTTGGAACAGCCCATATGATGATGTTATGTCTTTGGAAGCTTCTGTTTATTGGCAAGATCTGAGTTTATTAGAGACACACCTGTGGATGTATTTTAATATCACACCATAAAAACACACTGCTTCTGTGTGTAACATTATGGGAAAGTCAATTGAAATCAGCCAAGATATCAGGAAGAGAATTGTGAACTTGCACAAGTCTGGATCATCCTTGGGTGCAATCTCCAGATACCTGAAGGTGCCTCGTTCATCTGTACAAACAATTATACACAAGTACAAACAAGATGGGAATGTCCAGACATCATGAAGCTCAGGAAGAAGATAGGTCCTGTGCCTCAGAGATGACATGCTTTGGTCCAACATGTGCATATCAACTAGAATAAAATAATGGCATCATAAGGAAAGAGGATTATGTGACAATACTGAAGCAACATCTCAAGAGATCAGCCAGGAAGTTAAAACTTGGGTGTAAATAGATCTTCCAAATGGACAATGACCCAAAGCATACTGCGGAACAGGTTACAAAGTGGCTTAAGGATAACCAAGTCAACGTTTTGGTGTCATCATCACAAAGTCCTATTGACAATTTATTGGCCCCTAATTATGTGCCCCTTAAATGTAGATAGGTTTATGCCCCCTGTAGGTAATTATTTGCCCCCTGTAGATAAGTTTATGCCCCTTATAGGTAGGTTTATGCCACCTTTAGGTAATTATTGCCCCTTGTAAGTAGGTTTATACCACCTGTAGGTAATTATTGCCACCTGTGGGTAGGTTTATGCCTTCTATAGGTATCATATGCCCCCTGTAGGTAATTATTTGCCCCCTGCAGGTATAAGCAGGTGTAAAGTTGAAAATAAAAAAGATACTCACCTCTCACTGAGTGTTGCATATACAATAGGACACTTACGAACCCTCCTGCCTTCTCCCTGTACAAGCAGCTGCACAGCTGTATGGGTGGGCCCTTAGGAACAGCCCTTGGTACAGACACTATTTGCTAGGGATGTGTTCGAAGCAGGAGTGCTATTGGTGCATGATTCCCTAATAGACTGTTGAGCATGAATAGAGGTGAGTGCGCATAGTACTTTTCTCATGTATAGCACAGAACATCACTGTATAGCATTTCATGACTGTATGAAATATAATACTTAAAACTGTGGGTGTCATGTATGAATGGGGCTGTGCCAGTTATATGGCATCAAAAAGCTGTTGTAACCCTGTTCTATAGACGTATGAACAGTCGTACTCCAAATTTTGGCACGATAAGCACCCACGCAATACTTTGTAATGCGGCAGAGATTAGGGTTGTTCTGGGGGCATGTTGCTCCACCTCATATAATTAACAAACAGGCAAATGTTCAGCTTCTCCATGTAATCGTGTCAGATTGCAAAGGTGGGTGGATGCATGGAAAACCTCATAGAATTAGACACATTTATGATTCTTTAATGCCAAATTTAGCCGCATAACAGTTAGAACAGCTAGACCAAATTAAAGGTGGTCTGCCTGAGCCAGACTTGTCGTATTGGCACTAGACTGCACCTGTAGGTATGAAGTGCAGAAGAACAGGTTCATGCATTCTGTCACATTCTACACTGCCTTAAAGCTATATACAACTGGTTGGTAAGTGCCAACATTCATACATGATGTATGTGAAATAATTCCAAACTGTTGCACCTTTGTGTCATATTTAAGTGTTCTGGGATGCACATTAAGTTGAATATAATTCACATTACTGAATTAATTTACATACTAGTTAATTAAATATGAGACAGTGCATTCGCTGTGCATTTCCTATGCTGCCCAAAGGCATACAGTTAAGGAATGTCTGTAACTGTATATTTTTTTTATAACTGAATGTTGTGTATGGTAGTACATAATATGTGGTTTCACACAGTAAGTGCCTCTGGTGTCATCTAGTGGCCAGTGTTACTAAGTTGGACTTCCCCACCCAAAATGGAATTGAAAAGGATCCTGGGAAGTAGCCAGACAGTCTCCTCCGTGTCTGTACAGAGAGAGGACCTGTGCTTTCTAATATTACCCTGTGTTACAGTATTGCCAATATGCGGTTGGAACGTTTTGTATCTGATTCCGATTATATGAAGGTCTTCTAATGTCTACGCAGTCATTTGGAAACAGGCAGCACAATAATCTCTAAATGGTCAAGCTATATCACAAAGCTGGGCACCTTCTTATTAAGTCAAGATCACCAGTCAGCTCCTCCAAAGAATCATATGTTGACAGTGCAGATGCTGTTTCCCACGCAAAGACTGAAGCGGCAAAGACACAAGCTGACTTTGCTTAGCAAGAGATGCAATTGAAATATCAACAAGTGTCCCTGAAAGCAAAAAGAGCACAACAGGCTTTGCTAGAGCTAGAGAGGAAACACCGAAAAGTGACATTAGCAAAGCTCACAATTGAGAAAGAAACAGCAGCTGCCATAGCTGAACAGAAATCTTGGATGCAGCTACGTATTCTGGCAATAAGCACAGTGGGCACAGCAATGTGCAAGGCCTAGAACAGAACCCTCAAGATCCACTATAGCACACTTCAGAGTACATCCATAAACACTCCATCAGCAGCTCTCAGTCTGCATAAGAAGTAAAAGATATCATCTGTGAGCTAAACCAAACACATCATACTTTGTGTCATGATACCGACCTCAGTTTCATAGGAAACAGGCCACAGCTTTACAAGCAAAAGAATGCAGAGCAATGTGACACAACTTAAGACAACTTTGTTGCTCACCAAAGAACCCAGCCTCTATCCCAGCATAGAGGAATTGTCTTCACCCCTAAACGGTATGTTATTGACAGGCCTCAGTAGTAGACTCCTAACAAATATGACCACGTACTCCACTCACTCAATAGCAATTCTCTGGCAACCCACGTTAGTGCTGACCAAGCCACCACAGACTTTGCTAAGTTCTTTTCTATAGCCAGTCAATACTCTTTCCAGAATATAATCAGATACTTAGAGTTATCATGTAGTGAAGAACCAGATCTCCTAGTGAAATGGCTTGGAAAATTATCTGCAAAGAGGAAATGGGTCATTAACAAAACCTAAAGATAGGTCTTAAAGGGGTTTTAAAATTAGGTCAAATCTCCTGCACTGGCTGCATGGAGCTTGCTGCGAGGCAGCCATGCATGTGGATGAGGAGGGCAGCGCTTAGGGCCGTCCTCCTCATCCATTTCTATGGAAGCTTCTGAACATAGCCAAGTGTGTGTGTGCTTAGCTATATTTGGCAACTTACATAGAAGTGAATGGAGAAAATAGCCGCAGGCGCTGCCCTCCTCATTTACTTGCATGTTTGACTCTCAACTTGCTGCAAGCAGCCAGTGCAGGGGATATTACCTCATGGTAATGCACAACAAGCCACATTCCTTACAGAAATTGGTCTGCAGAGCCTCCAGGAAAAAATAAATAGAAAATTGCAAGGTCTTTCTCGGGAAAAACAAAATCTGCTATTTTTATGAATGTGGGTCTTAACGTATTTGGTCCCTGGTCTGTAGCTACCTCATATACCAGAGGAAGTCAAGCAAATAGTAAATTCTGGGAAATTCTATTCACTTGTATGTCCTTCTGAGCTGTCCACATTGAATCTATGGACAATGCAAGCTTCATAAATGCTTTTAGGTGCTTCATTACCATCAGAGGGCTTGTGAATCACACTCACTCTGACAGAGGCACAAATTTTGTTGAGTAGGTAAAGAGATACAGATTTCTGCAAACCTAGATATAGTCAGTGTCGAAAGATACTTAAGTGCGCAAGGTTGGACTTGGACTTTTAATCCAACACATTTTTCCTACATAGTGGGAGCTTGGGTGTGAATGATAGATTTTGCAAGGAGAGTCCTGGACTTCATCCTACTACAAGTGGCTACAGCGAGGCTTACTCATGAATGTTTAACTCATTTTGTTGCAGAGATCCCAGCCATCATTTATGTGAAACCTTTAATTGTAGTCTAAAGAGAGGATCCAGTGATCCTTATGCCTGCTATGCTGCTTATTTAGAAGACACACTGTTGGTGGTCCCACAGGATAATTCACTATTAAAGATCTTTACAAACTTCAATGGAGACAAATAAAAAGTCTTGCTAATAGTTTTTGGGACAGGTGAAGGAAACAATATGGGCGACATGTATGAACGGGCTTTACGCCTGTTTTTTGGCGTATACTGCGCCTCCCGGCCCGAATCCCCCTGTCGGATGCAGGGATGCGGTGTTAGGTGCAGCTTTCGCCACTTACAGCTGCGCCCCGCATGAAGGGGCGGGCAATGGGTGCGGTGTGGGCGCGGTGTAGGCATTCCGGGGCGGGACGCGGCGCACTCGAAAACTCCGAGGAATGTACAATCGCGAGTCGGCAAAGCGAGGCGCAATGCAGCGCTCGGCAGCTCCGACAGGCAGACCTGGTTTATTTTGGTCTAAATGCTCCGGTGGCGGCGAAGTGAAGCAGGATCGGAACATGCGAGGAAGCAGATAGAAGATCGTTACAGAAATCTCGGCGCTCCGCTCTGTGCAGCAGGAGTATGAATCCGAAAAAATCGCCTTTATAAAGGTGGAAAACAGTGTCAGAAAAGAGCTCAACCTCAAAAATAAACATAATTAAAAAAAAATCACTTTCCAAAAATCTAGAACGGCGCAATATCAAGAAATTGGATATTGGAAATTGCCGGGAAATACAGTAATTCAAATTCTGAAAGCTATTCTCATGGTCGGCATAAACCGGCCAATCAGAATAGGAGCGACAGTGAACCATTAAACCTATGGAGAACGATTGACCAATCAGAATCAACGGTGGGACAGTTCAAAATACAGTAAAAATGCTGATTGGTTGAGCTAGCGGGGGCTTGGCTAGCTCAGCCAATCAGAATAGGAGCGGCAAAGACCCATTATAGCCTATGGAGAATTTTGAACCAATCAATATCCAAGGCGGGACAGTTCAAAATACAGTAAAAAGGCAGAAAAGAGCTGATTGGTTAATGCGGCGGGTGCTTGGCTATCCCAGCCAATCAGAGCGCTGGCTACTTCTCCCATTGTAGTCTATGGAGAGATGGGCGCAATGCAATCTCGGGGCTCAGCGCCGTGCGGCATGGAGTATGACTAAAAAAATAATTTTTATTAAGTGTAAAACATTATCAGATAAAAGCGCTGAAACCTTCTTTAAAAAATAAAGCAGTTAAATCCTAACAAGCGTTTGTCGCCGAGAACCGGCGCTACATAAGGAATTGCAATAGAGAGAATTGCCGGAAATACAGTAATTCAAATTGTTTAAGCTCTTCTTATTGGTCGGCATAAACCAGCCATCAAAATAGGAGCGACAGTGTCCCATTAAAACCTATGGAGAACTATTGACCAATCAGAATAGGAGCGACAAAGACCCATTAAAACCAATGGAGAACTATTGACCAATCAGAATCAAAGGCGGGACAGTTCAAAATACAGTAAAAATGCAGAAAAGAGCTGATTGGCTGAGCTAGCAGTGGCTTGGCTATCCCAGCCAATCAGAGCGCGAGCTACTTCTTCCATTGTAGTCTATGGAGAAAGCGGCGCACTGAAATCTCGGCGCTCAGCGCCGTGCGCCATGAAGTATTAATAAAAAAAATCATTTTGATTAAGTGTAAAACATTATCACATAAAGAGCTAAAACCTTCTGTAAAAATAAATCAGTTAAAACCCTGAACAACGCGTTTGTCACCGAGACCGGCGCTACATAAGGATTTGCAATAGAGAGAATCGCCGGGAAATACAGTAATTCAAATTGTTTAAGCTCTTCTGATTGGTCGGCATAAACCAGCCAATCAGAATAGGAGTGACAGTGGCCCATTGTATCCTATGGAGGAGAATTGACCAATCAGAATAGGAGCGATAGGGACCCATTATAACCAATGGAGAAAAATTGACCAATCATATTCCAAGGTGGGACAGTTCAAAATACAGTAAAAAGGCAGAAACTAGCTGATTGGTTGAAGCTGCGGGGGCTCGTCCAGCTTAGCCAATCAGAGCGCGAGCTACTTTCTCATAGAGTTCTATGGGGAAAAGAAATTCCGAGCAAGCTCTGTGATTGGCTAAGTTAAAAGAGGCGCCGTTATTTGCACCAATGGGAGAGCGAGCAACGCTCCTATGGGTTTTCTAATGCAATCTGAAATAAGACTGTACATGGCCAAAATCAAATGATAAGACTACAGAAGTTGTCCCGATGTGTATATAAAATGAATAATAATATGGGGGTAACGAAAAAAAAAATATTAATTCAATAAAATCATGTTTATTTCTTTATTTCCGTTATCCAAGGATCAATAGTATGGGTGCAACGAAAAGAAAGAAATAAACATGATTTTATGGGGCATCTACCTGGCTAACAAAGGGGGACCTCTCCCTGTCTACCACAGGGGGGCATCTACCTGGCTCCAGTCTGGTTATGGGGGGCTACTACCTTGCTATAAGGGCATCTACCTGGCTTTCTTCCAAAGCCGTTACGCAGTTAGGTGGAGTGGGTGTGGCTTTTTAAGGGGCGTGGTACATCAACAAGGTGGGCGTGTCCATGCAATTTTTTTCAATCTCCTGCTTTTCCACTTTCAAAAGTTGGCAACTATGATATAAACAAATTAAATAAATGGCAAATTGTTGTGCTATTCATGTCCTTTATTGAACACTAAGGAAACTGGGATAAAACCTGTATATCTTTCCTTAGCAGCAATCACCTCCACCAAAACCTTCCTACAAAGAGGATTTGCACAACATTGAGTTTAAATATAGACTATTGCTCCCAGTAAATGTATTTAAGATTATCAATATTTCTGGGATGTCTTGCTTTCACAGCCCTCTTCCAGTCACACCAAAACATTTATATAGTGTTAAAGTCAGCAGTTGGCCTTTCCAAACCGCAAATCTTCTTTTTCAACCATTTTGTTTAAGCAGTTGATTTAATTGTGTGACATTCACATTATTTTGTTGTGTTACCCAAAGTCTCTTTGACTTTAATTCATAGACCGCTGCCTTACAAGTTCTCCTGAAAAGTAGTCTCAAACTATAATACTACATCTACCATGCTTCACCCACAGAATGAAGGTTTGTGATATGTGCAGTGTTCTTTTACCTCTAAACATAGCATTGTGTATTTGTAGTAAAAATTCAACTTCTGTTTCATATGCCCATAGACATTTTTTACAGGAGTATTGAAGACTATCCAGGTGGGCTTGGAGAAACTTGAGACATTTTTCTTACATATATAGTTCTGTGCTATTCTAGCACATGAACTGAGAATCTGCAGGTAACACTTCTTCTGAAGGTCTGTTGCTGTATCCTCTGGATTCTATTTCAATTTTTTACATACTGCCACGGGTAGAGAGAGTGACAATAGTCCTTAATTTTCTCAATTTGTGAACAAGTTGTCTAAATGTGCATTGATATATATTTAGGTCTTCAAAATCCTTTGCTTGTGTAGCTTTTTTCAAGCATTATCTCAATGCATCTTATAGTAGATAAGGTTGGAAAAGACACAGGTCCATTGAGTCCAACCTGTAACTCTATAGTTTTGATTCAGTTGAAGGCAAAAATCCCTATGTGGCAGCTCCCAATTGTCCTGTAAAAGATGAAAATTAGCAATTAGAATAATCTCTGGATTAACATCTTCAGAATCTAGTTCTCATAACCTGTAATATTATATTTTTCAAAAAAAGACATCTAAACCCTTTGTGAACTTGGTCAATGACTCTGCCATCATAACCTCTTGTGGCAGCAAATTTCAGAGTCTCACCGCTCTTACAGTAAAGAATACCCATCTGTGATAATGGTAAAATTGATCTTTGGGGTTTTCTGAAAGATATTTTACTTGTTTTGAGGCATGATTCACACTAGCCTATCTTTCTTTAGTAAAACAAATTTCCTAATATGTGCTTTTATTTAAATAACAAAGCACCGGTAAAACCCATCTTTTCAGTTTAGTCACCTTAATTGAAACACATTGGGCTACATGTATGAAATCTGTCTAGGCCTAAAACTTTCTTTGTTCCCCAAAATAACCAAACAGAGGTCCCTCATTTTATATAATGCTCTAAAAAATGGAAGGGGAGGTCGGTTGCTACTGGGAACAACTGTCTTAGACCTAGACAGTTTTGATACATGTCCCCCATAGTTGTCAATGAAGTTGTCACGGTCTGTGCCGCGTTCCTGTCCTTCGCCGCGGCCTCTGCTGTCACCGTGCACGTTCCTATCGCCACTGCTTCCACACCTGCGGTTGCTGTGCGGCTTTTCCCATGCTGGCCATGCTGCTCCTCCATCTTGGCTGCTGCACTGTTTCCATGTCTCTATAGAGGACGGCAGCCGCATCTTGCCTTCCTTTATTCCCACAGTGTGCAGCAGGGTTGGGCTTCCTCTGCCAATCCCCTTCCACCTGTGTGCTTATAAGTCTGCTTCTTCCCACACTCCCTGCCTGATCCTTGTTGTTGTCTCATGGTGTGTTGTTGTCTCTTGTTGTAGTTGGTTGTTGCTGTGTGTTTTCTCATCTTGTTTGTAAGCAGTCCGGTGTGTACACGCTGTCTTGTTTGTGTCCTTGTGGTATTCTATATCTTTGGTTAGTCTCTATGCTTGTCTCCATGTGTCTGTGTCTTTGTCTGTGACTTTCCTTGTCTTGTTCTTGCTTGTTCTTGACTGGTAGTGCCTTGGATTCCTTGCCCTGATGTTTAGCTTAAGATCTTTGCTCATGTTCGTGGTGTTTCCAGTCTGTCTATGTATTGTTCCCTTGCTTTACGTTTACATCTCTCAGGTTGGCATTCGTTTTGTCCTGTCCTTTATCTGTTTGGTACACTGCCACATATCTTTACTAGTCTCGCTTTATCTTTGTTCTATTCTGTTGGTGCTAGCTTTGGGACTTCTGCATGTCTGGTCAGACTCGCACCACTGCTGGGGACTGCTCTGAGGTCACACCTGGCGGCTGTCGGGGAAAGCCATCCTTACCATCAAAGGCTCTGTGAAGATGCCCTATGGCCGCTTAATTACGCCCCCTTGGAGCAAGCCCGGCAGTGGATCCAATACCCACTCTACCCGCTCACCCGTTACAGAAGCCATTACCTCAGAGGTTCACTTACTTTTTCATCCTGCACTGTGGATGTTTACTCAATGTGTTCAATTAAATATATACCAAATACAACTGTTTGAGTGTTATTAGGTCAGTTATATTGTGTTTGTCTATAATTAGACTTAGTTACTAGTCAGACCACATTTTTTTATCGACTGATTTTGAAATTAAATTAACCCTAAAGCATGGATTTACTTTACTTATAGCTGTAGTTTGGAATTGAACCAATATATCTTATCATTATTCAAATAATCTCCTTTTTTCTAATTCTGTTTGCCAAAAAGACATATGAGCTTCTTCCTACCACAACAGCATTATACTTAGCAATAATAGAAATTTGCCAGGATGAGCAATGGTCTCCCAATCTTCAAGTGTATGGGTCTACTGTAGCCATGGTTTGCTATTTTTAGATGACAAAATGGTAACCTTGTGTGGCCTTTTGCTACTGAAGTACATTCACTTCAGGGATTGTCATTGTGTGCTTTCAGAGATAACCTTCTGCTCTCTAGGACATTGTTTTGTCACCTTCATTATAATCTAGAAAAGAAAGAGAAAAAAATGTTTGTATATGGTCTAAGCAACTTAAAGCATTTATTTCCTAAAGACAAAAGGTAACCTATAAGCTTGGGGGTCAGTGAAGCAATTAGAAGACCCACTATCTCACACTGTCAATAGCGTGCAGGGTTAACATCAAAGTAAAAGATCACTGATGTTGCCCTCTTGACCTGATGTCAATGTTGTTCTCAGAAGGAATTAAATTATTATGAGAGGTTTCCCGGGAAGCAAAACATAATAGAAAGAAGGCAACAAATGCAATCTTATGTTGTGTCTGCGCAGTATATACAGTGAGAGATTATGAGCATTCTTAAATTGGATGTGTGATTGCTCATCTGCCATCAGCACTCGTAGGCTACCTAGTCTTCTTTTGGAAAATAGTGCAGAGTTTATTATTAATTACTGATCATTGTCTGTTCTCCTGCAAGAATTTGTGTCTATTAACTATACATATATGAGCTGGGCAGCGAGTTGACTCAGTGGTTGGCACGTTTAGGTTATGTCTACAAAGCACAAAAAAGATTATATTTTCGACGGTTTCTAAAACCACTGATAATATGACCGTTCAGCCTGCTCATAGACTTTAATAGAAAACATGACCTGTAGTCTACAGGTCTAGCCTTACTAGATTCAATTCCAACAAAAGACAACATCTGCATAAAGTTTGTATGTTCAATCTGTGCCTGCATGGGTTTCCTATGGGTACTCCAATTTCTCCCACACTCTAAAAAATCATACTAATAGGCTATTTTGACTGTTACCACCATTAGGGACAGGGATCAGTATGAACGTTGACAAACTCTGCACAATGCTGGGGAATATAATAGAGCTATATAAATAAATCAAATAAATCAATTCGCTTTAAGGATATCCAGTGTTGTTACTATGAGACACTGCCCCTCTTGGAGTAATAGTTGCATTTTTATGGTATGGATGTTGACATTTTTTTTCTGCTGGTTTCCGGTTTTCCTTCAACCTCTTTCATTAGCAAAGTAATTTGCCCCAAGAAGTCGATTTGCGGTAGTTTGGGCATATTCACTCTCTTGGTTATCACTCCCCGATGCCAGTCATTGTGTTTACAGCAATGAGCACTAAAAACAAAAAAAGTGTTTAGTTAATATAACAGAAGTCCAACTGTTGCCATTACAGCATATATAAAGACAGAGTGGTAAATTTCCTGTTCGGTCTGCTTTGCAGACTCAAGAAGGCTTTGAAATGGCAGTGGTCGGTTGCAGATCTTCATTACATAAAGGAAATGTACAGTATTTAATACCATACAGCAGATTTACTTAGGATGGTGTTTTGTACACCAGTCTACGTTAAAAGGGCATTAGAGTAAGAAGTGACAAATGTATTAAGAGACACATGCATAACATAGCATAGGTGACTATGCTATTCTATACAGAGGTCTCCTTGTCAGGATGACAGAGAACCTGAACTTACAAGAGACCTTATTTGAAAATAAGTAACATGACTAAATACAGCAACTGTCCTCAAATAAAGGTTGGGGATCTTAACCTGTTGCTGACCACCCATTGACTATATGCATTCATACGTGGCTTTTCTGGAACGTCTTTGCAGAAATTGCACCGCAAACTAATTGTGTATCTGCATGACTAGAAAGCCGGCTATCAGTGGAAACTGGTTCTCCACTGAGAAGGCAGGGATGGTTTATCACTGACCCTGCCTCTTCTTTTGCTGTGTATACAGCACTCAATGAGCGCTGTAAATACAGGCTACCAGGAAGCCTCATGTGGCTGCCGGTGTTCAGTAGTTATAGATGCTGCTGGGTCTTAAGAGACTCAGATCAACTCTGTGGTAAGTACAGGGGGTTGTGGCCAATATACCAACACCAATTACAGGGGAGATTAGAAAATAAGTGATCTAAATATGCCCTCCAGAGGTATTTTTTCCGACCTTATGGAGGGGCGCAATATGTACAATAAAGTAGTAATAAAGTAAAGTAGTAGTAGTAGTAGTAATAAAGTAGTGATAAAGTGATCTAAGCCCTCCTGAGGTATTTTTCGACCTTATGGAGGGGTGCAATATGTACAATAAAGTAGTCAAAAAAACACACACACATAAAATAAAATCTAACTTAAAAAAAAAATCAACAGCCCAAACCGCAACTTTTAGGCCTGATACTGACAAAGAAAGGGACAAATTACAAAGACATGGTTGAATTCCTTTTTACCTTGCAAACTTACAACTGCTGACTTTCTGCACAAATGGTTTTGGATAGTCAGAAGGAGTACATATTTTTCTGAGAATTGTAAATGCTAAAAGGCCATAGTGTACTAACTCCAAATTACAAATCAGTGCAGTGAGGGAACAACTCCTACATGCTCCTGGTTGTTGTCCATCAGCAATTCCTGCAACAGTATTTGAGGTAATAGTGGGAAAACTCACTGCACCTACTAATTTCAATGTCACTTGTTGGTAACCACAGTCTCAGGGTCCCTTTCCTCTAACCATCTCCGACAGGCTACCGTGGTGCAATGTGCAATCGCCCACTACATAGATCAGAAAAGAGGTACACAAAGAGGGAGAGGGCAGTTGGGCAAAACACAGACAGCAAATTGGCAAGACACAGACAGCAAAGAGAAACCTTAATTGGAATAGTGCCCCTATCTGACATTTGAGTGTTTAGAAGGCAAATAACTACTTCTCAGTGATTGCATACAATTATTCTGCTAAGTCTACACCAAGTGTAAGTGAAGCTTCCCAGGACAAAACAGAAACCGAAATTTTAGAAAAAAAAATATATTTTTTAATTGGAAACAAGTGGAACAACTAACAGAAAATCTTACTGCTGCTGCACCAAAATGCTTGTCTTGCTGAATTGCTATAGGTCTTTGACAGGCTACCCTCTGACACAGCCTACTCCAACAATTTGAAAAGCAAGAGGCTGCATGATGACAGAACCTGACTTCCCTTAGCTAAAATCATGTGACTTGCATGTTGGACTAATTCCCTGCACTGCTTTATAGAGAAAGATCTAAGGAGAAGCCATGGTAAGTGTAGTTTTTGTCAAGCTCCTAGTGACAGGAATACTGTCTCTTTAAGAAACATTAAGAAATAACTACAGTTGGCATGTGGTGGACTGGGTGGATAAATTACTGGGAGGCAGGGGCGGAACTACTGTGGTATAAGACATAGCAGCTGCCATGGGGTCCAGGTTAGTAGGGGGCCCGGGTCAGGCTCCCTAGACTTGGGCTCTGTAGCAGCAGCTACTTCGTCTGCTAGCCTGATAGTGTTCCGCCTCTGGGCCTGGCCAAAGGGCCCTGTGATTGGAAGTTGCTGGCTGTCATCACTTCCTCACATGAATCAACTGTTACGGTTCCGGACGCGGAAGTGGATCCACTGGACCACCACAAGCGATGGTGTAAGCCACGCCAGGGAGCGGAATCTAAGTAGGTCCCGGTTTTCACCAGAGCCCACCGCAAAGCGGGATGGACTTGCTGCGGCGGGAGTCTACCAGGTCTTCCCCCTGAGTGACTTGCTTGCGGGGGCAGCCGAAGTATACGGGTGCAAAATGTGGCGGCCTTTGTGGGGGTCAGGCAAAGGTCGGGGCACTTTTTTTTATAACGTACCCTTCCCTTTTATCCACAATGAGTATTTTTAGTTTGGTTTCCCAATACGGGCCCTCCAATCCCACAGTGAAATTGGCCAATATAGATAGCAAACCGGGAAAGGTAAAAAAAACGATAAACTTTAATAATTTCCATTAAAATAGGAAAGGGACATTATCTACTTATACAAGTGTCCATTTGTAGAGATATGAAAAATATACTCGTTTTGAGTTGCGGCGGGGCACGCCGTTAAATTTCGGTCCAGGGCGCCCCCTCAGGCAAGAGAGCATGGAGGCCACAGGTCAGGGCAGGCAGTATGGTTCGGGGTCTGGACGGCAGAGGGTCAGGCAGGCGGCAGAGTTCGGGGTAAAGAGACGGAACGGGGGTAGGGTACACGGTAGATCAGGACAGACAATAGGGAAGTTTCTCAATGGGGCAAGGCCCCTAAAGATCCGGCAGGGGAGCGGGGCAACGCCCAGGTGAAATAGAGGCATCCCCGGCAATTCCCCAATTCCCGGCGCACTGCTCCTTTAAATCTCACAGAGCCGGCCGCAGCGCCTTAGTCAAGGGACCGCCGCACCGGACAGCAGCCCGGGGGACACAGGAGGGGGCCGGGGGATACCGACGCGCCGGGGGCGAGTGCCCCCCGCCGCCCACACCCGGGCACGGGGGCACTCCCCCCCCCCCGGGGACGGGGCAGGCTGCGGTGGGGGCCCGCTGGAGGTGTCGCGGGCGCCGGTCGCAGCAGACCCCCCCCCCCCTTCGCCCCCCCCTTCTTCCTGCCGGGAGGAATCTCTGCAGCAACTCACGCCCCAAGATATTGTCCTCCGGCTCCCACGATTCTCCTCAAGAAAAACTCCTTCCAGTCGTCGGGAAAATTTCCGCCTTTCCCTTTTAGGGTCTTATGTTAGGATCTCATTTACAGTAAAGATTTTGGGGGCCTCCGCTTAAAGATGGAGGCTTGCCCTTGGGAAAAAACGGTTCAGGACCACAGGCTTCAACAAGGAGAATGGAAGGATTTGGGAATACGCTTTTTGGGGTGGGAGCCGGATTTTTGTAGGACCCGGGTTGATGCGAGCGATATTCAAAGGCCTACGTCCCGGGGGCCCCAAATTTGTCGAGGGGATCTTCACCGGGATATACGGCCGATACCGACCTTTCGCCAGGCGAAAACACTGGGGGGGGTTTCTATTCTTGTCCGCTTGGCCCCTTCATGCGTGCGGATGCATGCTGCAAGACTGGACGTCTGTTAAAAATGGACACCATATCTTGGGGAAAAGAAATCCCGCGACCCTTCGATGGGGAGAAAATGGAAATTTGGGGCGGGGATGCTGGCCATAGACGAAAAAAAATGGTGAGTACCATGGATTCTGACTCCGGGGAGTTTAGGAAAACCCCGCCCAAAAAAACAAGCGGGCCCCTCATCCTGTCGACCCGAGAAAAAAATGTTTAAAAAACCCCCCGGGATGATTATTCTCTACATTTGGGCCCATTCTTTTGCGGTGGTGGGGGAAGAGAAATCGAGGTTCACCTAAACCCGAGAGCAGGGGGCCCCCCAAAACCCCTCACCAAATGGACCCCCCCGATCCGAACAATGGTGGGAATCCGGAGGGGAAGATGTGGAGAAAAAACTGGCTCCAACGGGGGGGCAGACGGCGCCCTGCAAGGGGGAAAAGGCGCCATTTTCGAAAACTCCGCGACCCCCCAGATCCCTTGTTCCCCCAAGAGGGAAGATCCGGGACGAAATCCATTGCCACATGAGCCCAAGGGGGGCCCAGGGATGAGCAGGGGTTTGAGAAACCCCGCGGGTTGTGCGAGGAGTCTTTTTTAAGAGACAAGAAACCGATTTCAAAAACCTTGATGCCCCTAGCAAGCTCTGGCCCCCATAAAAATGGGGAATTAGGGGGAAGGATTTGCTTGCCCCGGGTTTGCCCACCAAAAGAGAACATGTCCCTTTTCAAAATTCTCCTGGGGAGCGCAGAGGGATTTTATTTTTTCCTGGGGGAACCCTTTCCAAATCTACGGAGCCACCAAATTTGGGGAAAATTTAAATCGGGGCGTGCCCCCTCACCCAACACAGGGAGACAGGGGAAGGCATGGGCCCTGACGTTTTTCTCTGCGGCCGAAAAGTATCTGAAATTGAACCGAGAAAAACAGGGGCCCCCGGGTTGAGGGGTTGAGGCTTGGGCCGTTTTAAGGTTTTAAAGATTTTTATGTCGGAGAAGGTGAGGGGGGTAGCTGCGCCTTCCAGAAATAGCGCCACTCTTCACCTAGCTTGATAGCCAAAACCCCCCGGTCTCCGATTTTTAATTTTTTCCTCCGGGGGGAAAAGTCTTGGAGAAAAAAGCACGGGGTGACCATCTTGCCTTTAGGTCCCTTCTGCTAAAAATTGCCCCACCCCCGACCGAGGAGGCATCCACCCCCCAAAAGAATGGCTTCTCGGAATCAGGTCGGGTCGGGCGGGCGCAGAGGCGAAGGCTCCCTTTTAAGTTGAAAAAAATCCCTTTTTTCGGCCTCTGGGGGCCCCTGCCTAGGGTTGGAGTCTTTTTGGTAAGTGAATGATAGGTGCCCCCAAAGGTAGAATAAGCAGGATAAACTGACGTAGTAATTCGAGAACCCCGGGGAAGCTTGTATAGCTCGTGGGCCCCCGCCGGGCCACGCAAACACCGACAACTTCAGGATCCACTGTAACCCGCGGTCCGAGATGACGAACCCAAGGGAAAAGGGGAGGCGGTTGTGGAAGAGACATTTTTTAATTTAGCTAAGTGGTTGGCACTACCCGCTCCAATACCAGGGGGCATGAGAGCGATGAGTCCCCAAATTTGCAAAAAACCCCAGAATGTCGTCTGGGTTAGCCCCAACACACGTGTAAAGGGACCCCGGGAAGATTTTTCACAAATTCTGGAAACTGCGGGGGAAATTGGCACAGACCAAAGGGGCAGACGAATTTTCAAAATGTCCACCCCGTTTTGTTAAAAGCAGTCTTCCATTTCTCCCCTCACGAATGCGGAGGGGTTGTGGGCCCCTCGCGGTCAAACTTGGAGAAAATTTTTCCTCGCAAACCCCGGTAAACATTCCCGTGATCCGGCAAGGGATAGCGGTTTTCACCGTGATTTTGAAAAGGGCCCCCGATATCGAACGGGGCCGTAAAGAGCCACTTTTTCTGCAAAAGAAAAATCCTGCCCCGCCGGGGAGGAGGATTTGCGTAAAAAACCCCTTTCTGCGGGTTTTCCGAATGAGGTCGACATGGCCGGGTCCCCGGTACCAAATGGGTAAACCCTCCCCCCTAGGGGGACTGGTTCCCGGCAGTAGATCGATAGGGCAGTCATAGGGGCGATGAGACGGGAAGAACTCCCTCTTTCCGAGAAGACCCCCGGGATAATCCCCCGGGATTCCCTAGGGAAACCTGGAGATCCGGAGGACGGTTTTGGGGGGAACGGGGGCGCACCGGGCGGGTGCCACCCAAAAAGAGTTCCAGGGGGAGTCAGGTCCCCAGCGCACAAACCCCGCCTTCATCCCAAATTTAAACGTAGGGGGATGGCGCTGCAGCCCCGGGAGCCCCAACAGGATCCAGAGGAAAGACGAGGGCAATACGTAGGGGGAAACTTCTCCTTGTCAGGGCCCAAAGGAGGGGTCCCACCCCCTTGGTCCTGTACCGGGGCGTCTCCAACGCTCCCCTTGCGGAGGGTTTAACCAACGGCTTCTCCAGACTAACCACAGAAGTGGAACGGGAACAAGGCAGGTGGATAAAGTTCCCGGGGCGGAAACCCGGGGGCCCAAAGCAGGGGCCCCGGAATACAAGACCATCGCCTGATCTCCCTGGCATAGCAGGGGCGGGGGAGGAAAGTTCTTTCCTAGGGATGCCCCCCCAAAATGCCTAGGGGCGGGGGTTTTCCCGGAGTTGGGGGGGAAGGGAACTCCCCGAAAATTATCCGATGGCGCAGTACGCAAGCTTTCGTCCGCCGACGGAAAAATAACTGTTAAAAGTGGGCTTTATCCCCTCAATGGGTTCCCCTCAATGGAAGGAACGGGATGGGGGCCGGAACAAACCGACCAGGCTGGGGAACTCGGGTCCCCGCCAGGTCGCCATTTACGGAGCCTTCTTGCCCTTCTGCGAAGCCACGTAAAAAGGGTGGCCCAGGGGATTTAATTCGCTTAAGAACAAACCTTGGGCCCCGGGCGCCTTTTACTGCGGAAAAACCTTTTTTTTAAACCCATTCCCCGACGTTGATGCCCCGGGTTCAAACTGTAAATGCCGTTTTTCTCCACTAATTTCCCCGAGGTCAAATCCTTTCCCGGATCCACTCTCCTCACACTAATTCCAAACTGGAAAACCGCATCCGGATCCCCTTCCCATAAGGGGTTCCCGCCCGGGCCCCCACAACACTACCCAAACGCCCCCTTTGGAACTTTTGACAGGGGAAATTTTCCCCCATTAAAACCCTGTGCAGGTGCATGGGGGGGGGAAACCCCCCAGAGCTTGGGATCACCCTTTTAAATTTTGGAGCAGCGACAAAAAGGAGTTGGGTCCCCAAAAGCCAGTGAAATTGCCGGAGCGGGACGGCCCCAGGAGGAGGTGGAAATTTTCTGTGGGGGGTGACGAGCTGCTGCACCCTGGGGGTCAACTATCCAGCGTTGCCCCTGCTGGGGGAGTTGCGAAGCTGTGGGGGCACCACGCGAGAGAGGCCGCCACACTTGGGGAGGACCCCTTGGGGGGGATCAAAGGGCCGGGGTCTTTTTTAAAAGGTTCCGACGCGGAAGTGGATTCCGGACCCAACCACAACGAGGGGTAAGCCCCGCCAGGGGAACGAATCTGTAGGTCCCCGGTTTTCCCCAGACCCCGCCGCAAACGGGATGGACTTGCTGCGGCGGGGGCAACCAGGTCGTTACCCGACGGACTTTCTTTCGGTGGCAGCCGAATTTAAAAACGGGCATAATTGAGGCAGGGGTCGTAGTCGGGGCAGGCAAAGGTCAGGGCGACACTATGGTTTGTCGGGACAGCAACGGTCAGGGCAGGCGGCGATTTTTCGTGGTCAAGAGACGGAAGCAGGGGGTGGTCCGGTAGATAGGGACGAGACAATAGGGAACCTTTCTCAATAGGGAAGGCACTAAAGATCCGGGAGGGGGCGGGCGAAGCCCCATGAAAAAGAGGCAGTGCCGGGCAATTACCCAATTGGAAAATGCCCCTTTAAAATTTGAGCCGGGCTCGCCCCTTAGATTCAGGGGACGGCGGGACCGACGGAAAGGGACTGTTAGGGTCCAGGACGGGCCGGGTAGTCCAACGGCGGGAGGGCCGAGGGGCCCGCCGCCCCCACCCGGGCAGCGGCAGCACCGTCCCCGGGGGCCCCGGGGGAAGCTGCGGCGGGGGCCCGCAGGAGGGGTTTTCAGGCGCCGGTTTCAACATCAACTTTCCAGAGGGAGGGGGGGGTCAGAGCGTGCAAAGGAATCCGCATCAGCAAGCCATCAGACGGCAGGGTAGTTACATCCTGCCCCAAGCCCCTCCCCTCCCCATCCCGGGGACAGACACCATGAAGGACAGTGAGGGCAAAAGGAAGGGGGGGGAAGAATCAGAAAAAAACCCCGACCTGCAAAAAAAAAAAAAGATTGGTCGAAAGTGGGGGAAAGGAAGCATGGGGGGGAGAAAACATTTCCGGGATAGAAATGTACCCTCAATCCCCCCCCCTACCTTCGCAGAAATTTTTGGGGAAAAAATTCGGGGGAGGCTGGGAAAGGGCCTTGTTTTTTTTAACTCCTAATATTCTTTTACGTTTTCTTCATTGCCCTTCACCCTTCACCCACCTGGTCAGAGGGCTCAAAATGGGACAGAGGGACACAGATGTCAAACATACCTTTTCAATGTTGTTATGTGCCCTTTATTTTGGTTTTCATGGCTCTAAATTGTTAGCTAAGGGGTCTATGGGGCATGGACTCGAGGTCTTATGACCCGATGGTTGCAAGGCCTGAATTTTTTTGGGGGCTATGGCTCTGATTGGTTTCTATAGGCTCTATTGGATATCCATTTTCGGAGTTAAAGGTTGCTAGGACTTTGAGGTTTAGGGGTTATTGGGACTGTGGTTTTTTGGTTGCTAATGGGCCTGAAAATTTCATATCCGATTGGTTCATGGGCTCTATTTAATTACACGTTTTCAGAATACTCTTATGGTACCTTTTTAAGTTTTAAACCCTGAAAAAACCTCATTTAAAAGAAACTTAAAAATAAACTCCAGCCCATACAAAACCCCAATTTAAACCCATTGCAACAAACCCCCCCCCCCCCCCCCCCCCCCCCCCCCCCCATCCCCAAACCCAACACCCCTCATACCTCCCAAAATTCCCCCTCCCCTCAAACCTTGCTCATAGCAACCAAAAGCTCACTTTTTTTCCCACGCAATGAAGAAACAAAAGGCAAAATTTCATACCTAAAGTTAAAGCAACTAACCATTTCAAAGGGTAAATATAAAATCATTATTCAAATATTTTTTCCCCCTTTTTTTTTGGGGGGGGGGGTGGGGGGAGTGATAGCCTAAAGGGGGGGGGCCCCCCTTTAAAATTTCTATGGGGCCCGCCATTTATTTTTCCCCCTGCTATTTAGGAGTGTCAGGAACCCAATCGAATACTTATAGGGTCCCGTAATTTTTAGAACAAACGCAACTAAAAACCCCAAGGGTTGGGGTTTTCCCTTACCCTTCCCATGGAACACAAAAACAGCGGGGACTAGGGGTCTTTTCACTTTTTCTTTTTGTAGGGAAAAAAAATTTTGGGTTTTTAGAGCACTGGGGTGATTTTTCATTGGGTTAATCTTTTTTTAAACATAAATTTTTTTTTTTCATCTGAATGGAAGATTGTCTGCTGTGCTGGGGGAGATAATTCTAGAAGGGGTACAGGAGTATTTAAACTAGGGAATTTAAAAGGTCTATTCACAAATGCCAGAGTTCTAGCAAGCAAAATGGGGGCTTAGGTGCAATTTGGTAGCAAATTGACTGGTTGGGGTTGCTGAAATATGGCTGGTTTTTATGTTAACCTTCAAAGGTTTTTTTGTATTTAGGAAGGGCACGCAAACAGGAAAGGAGGAGGGGTGTTTTTTGTATTAAGGGTGATATAAGGCAAATGTGAAAGATGTAAAGTGGGGGGAAGAGATGAAATGTGGAAAAATTTGGGGGTTTAATTTCAAAGGGGATTTTCGCATAAAAATATATTTTTTGGGGTAATCTATAGACCCCTCAACATCACTGAGGAGATAGAGGATCAGCTGCATAAACAAATGGAGTGAGCAGCACAGGTACAGGTACAGTGGTAATAATGGACGACTTCAATTACATCAATATTGACTAGAGTAACGGTTTTGTTTCTACTGCAAAGGAGAGGAAGTTCCTCAACCTATTTCAGGATAATTTTATGGGCCATTTTGTGAAAAATCCCGAAGAGGTGATGTTATTTTGGATCTGGTCATTTCTAATAAAGCCAAACTTGTTTCTGAAAATCTTGTAATAGCAACCACAATATAATTCTGTTGCGCAATGTGCCTCGATAAGCACATTACATACACTACCAATGCTATGCTATGTGCCGTGATTCACGCAATGCATTATGTTTGCTATGCAAGGTATACCTGATGCCAGATTTTTGAGAGGATTGTACTTTCAGGCGCACTTTACACTGATTTATAGCGCCTTAAAACTGCTGCGGCGACGCCAATTTTCGGAAATCAAAACTATTAAAATAGCGTATCGAACGCAATGTCGAACTCGAACCTTTACTCGAATGAACAGTAAAATGTTCGGTTCGGCTCGAGTTCTAAAAAATCATGAGGTTTGACTCGAACTTAACTATTCTCGAACGGTTCGATCAACACTATAGGTGGTGCCAGTACTGTTAATCCACCAACTAATATAATAAACTGGCAGAGTCTTGAAATGGTCCAAGACAAGTCAAATAAATTGAATGTGAATAAGACTCCAGGCCCAGATGGCTTACACCCAAGAGTTCTTATCCCCTCAAGCCGAACACCTGAAAAGTATTTAAAGGGGTTTTATTGCTACAAAGATCATGTCTCAGATTATGGGGACAGTAAAAATAAGCACTTTTGGAATTGGTTTGCATTACCTCTGTCACTTGGTTTAGCAGATATGAGCTTTTCTGTAAATCTGTATTCTGTTTCCACTGCTGCTGGTCGGAAAAACATGCCCCCCTGGCCGTATCCCGACCTCCTAGACACGCACCTGCACTGTGATTGGCTGGCTGACATTTCATTAAGTCTGTTGGGATACGCCCCCAGACAGGAAACTCCCCGGCCATGCCCCCTGCACTGTGATTGGCTGCCTGCACACTCTCCTCTTCTCCCCTCTGAGCTGTTAATATCAATAGTGAAACCAAGGTCTGCTGGCTGTATACTCATCTCTCAGCTCTAGGGTGGATGATCTGGGCAATTACTGGCTGTTTTAGTCACAGATTCCCTCATATAACAGAGTCTTATACAGGTTCCTACCTGTTAACAGGGGGAGAGAAGGGTAGGAGGGCAGTGTGCATGGCTCCATATAACCCAGTCTGCTGCCTGGTAACAGAGGGGAAAGGGAGGGGGCAGTGTACACTCCTCACATGTCTCATCAGTTCAGGCTGTGTGTATAACTGCATATAGCACAGCAAGGAGCTTGTGGAGTCAGCCTGATGCTCTGCAGACACAGGAGCAGCATGCAGGAGGCTGTATAGCTGTCCTCTGCAGACATCCTTCTGCTTCTACTGCCTCACCCAGAATGATGATGTCACAGGTCTTCAGTGAGGAGAGACACGCCTCCTGGGAGGAGAGACACGCCTGCTGAGAGGCCAGACTCGCCCCTGGATTTCAAATTCAATCTCAGACAGTTCAAACGACAAGCACATTTTTTTAATGTTTGCCTCCTTGCGTTTCAACTTTTTTATTTTTTCAATGACGCAGTTGTAACAGGCCTTGTTTTATTCGGGACAAGTTGGGCTTTTTGGAGGAACAGTTTAAGTTCACATAAATTATTGCAGATTTATTTATTTTTTTCAGTTTGTTTCAACATTTTTTTTGTTTTTATCATTTTTTTTTGCACCATTAATATTTCACACTTAATAACTTGTTAGATTAATTCCACAGGTTGTTACGGCCGTGTGAATTCCTAATGTGTGTGTGTGTGTGTAATGTATGCACAATTATTTTTTATTAATTATTTACATTTATTTTATTATTTATTTTATATATTTTTATACATTTTTTATATTTTTTACAATATTTTTTTAAATCCAAAGAAGGGATAACTGTTTTACATTTTTTCTTTACACTCAGTAATGTGTTAGCATATTCATATATGCTAATACATTATAATCTGTGTCAGTTTGACACAGGCAGCAATCAGGGTAGCACACAGTTTGCACTGATCGCTGGCTTGTTACAAAGACAGCTCTGAGGCTACTCTAGGTCTCCATGGCTGACTGTGGAGGCGTTCCCTGGGCTATGTCGGGTCACCAGGAGCTCTGATCACCCGACAGAGCAGGGGAAAAGCCCTTTGATCATGCTGCGGTCGTTGACCGCGGCAATAAAAGGGTTGAGTACCGGGGAACGGAGGTGTCCCCCGCTTCTCGACACTTGCAGAGGCTGTGCTGGGAAAAGGGCTGTGAAGTACAGCTCAATTCTCAGTGTAGCTGCCACAACGGCAGCCGCAAAACCCGATGTAAACAGCAACGGCAAAAGATTGCAGACGGTCGTCAACGGGTTAAAGAGCTGTGTGCCCCTGCACATGATATTTAGAGATTCTCTGGTGACTGGTATAGTGCCAGGAGACTGGCGCAAGGCAAATGTAGTTCCCATCTTCAGAAAAGTCTCCAAGTCTTGCCCAGGTAATTACAGAACAGTAAGTTTAACATCTATGTTTTGAAAACTGTATACAGGAATATGTGGCAGAACATAACATTATAAGTGAATGTTAGCATGGCTTTACTAGGGACAGAAGTTGGCAGACCAACCTTATCTGCTTTTATTAAGAGGTGAGTAGAAGTCTTTATAGCGTGGCGGCTGTGGATCTAGTGTTCTTAGACTTTGCAAAGGCATTTGACATTGTCCCTCATAAGCATTTATTGGGTAAATTAAAATCTATTGGGTTAGAAATAACAGTGTGTACTTGGATTAAAAACTGGCTATCGGATTGTACTTAGAGAGTGGTCGTAAATGACTCCTTCTCTGAGTGGTACCTGGTTATGAGTGGTGTACCCAAAGGCTCAGTACTTGGCCCTATTTTACTCAATGTCTTTATTAATAATATAGTGTAGAGGATTAATAGCACTCTTTCTATTTTTGCAGATGACACCAAGCTATATAGTGCAGTATATTTATTATGGAAGATGTTTGTAAAGTGCATGCAGACCTGGACACACTGAGTGTTTGGGCATCCACTTGACAAATGAAGTCCAATGTGGATAAATGTAAAGTTCTGCATCTTGGTACTAATAATCTGCATGCATCATATGTCGTAGGGTGACAAAACCTGGTAGAATCGCTTGTTGAGAAAGATCTGGGCATTTTTGTAGATCATAGATTACAGAACAGCATGCAATGTCAATCAGCAGGCTCTAAGGCAAGCAAGATATTGGCGTGTATTAAAAAAGGCATGGACTCACGGGACAAAGATGTAATTTTACCACTGTATAAAGCACTGGTGCAGCCTCACTTGGAATATGCTGTTCAGTTCTGGGCTCCAGTTTATAGAAAGGATGTAATAAAACTGGAGAAAGTGCAAAGACGAGCAACCAAATTAATAAGGGGAATGGAGCATCTTAGTTATGTTTAAAATAATTAAACTAATTTAGTCTTGAGAAAATATGGCTCTGGAGAGACATGATTAATTTATCTAAGTATATAAATGGCCCCTACAAAAAGTATGGAGAAAAACTATTTCATGTAAAGCCCTCTCAAAAAACAAGAGGACATTCCTTTCGTCTGGAGAAAAAAGGATTCAATTTCTAGAGGAGAAAAGCCTTCTTCACTATGAGAACTGTAAATCTGTGGAATAGTCTGCCTGAGGAGCTGCTCACAGCAGGTACAATTGCGAGTTTCAAGAAAGGCTTAGATATGTACCTGAAGCAATAAAATATTAATATGTATGTAGTCATTCAAAATTCTAGATCGAGTCTGATGGCAACTCTCAGGATCAGAAATGGAATCTTTCTTAGAAGAGATTAGTTCTTTCCTTATGGGTTTCAAAGCCTTAATCAGCAGGGGAAACTGAGCATAAAAAACTCCTTATCTACCTCCCTTCACTCATATTTCCCCCACCGTTGGTTGAACTTGATGTCTTTTTTCAATCATACTAACTATGTAACTATGTGACTTTTCAGGTTACAACATTTGGAAAGTGGTGACTCGTTAATCTAGAACAACTAAATGGGTGGTATGGTATCCTTATTTTTAATCATTGTTACCTTTTTCATTTGGGCAACATAAGGTAATTAATGTTTTGGTTAGATTAGATTTTCACTTATTCTCAGTTGTTTATGTTTGAAAAGATTTGTGTTACCATATAAGAGTCATTAATTTGGTTATACACTTTATATTTTATAACCTAAGGAACGGCTATCTATATTCATGCAATTTGTTTGGGGGATGGGTGGGAGGTTATGAGTCCCAGGTACTTGTATGATTGGAATCATGTATATTTTTATGCATGACAAGAAGAGCATTTGCTGTTTTTAGATTGCTGTCTGCCTATACCATAGTTGTAAAGCTTCAACTTTCTGAATCAGTGGCAATCAACCTTTACCTACTATATAGTATTCCTTAATGGTAGGTTCACACGTCATACTTTTCCTTTTGGAAAAATCCAGTATGTAATCCTGGGCAGAAATCCAAAGCATTAACTAAAATTAACTAAAATTTCTGCCAATGATTTTTAGTTTACAGACAGTATTCACCTCTGATTTGGATGCAGGTTAGCCCCAATGGGCTTAACCTACATCACACCCTCCAGGGCAAAATCCAAGGAGGATCTGCTCGAAAGAATGGATATGTCAAATGAATGGCAATCAGATTACACAAGGATTTTGATGGGAAATCCCACACTGACTCTGTGTTGAAGCCCGTTGTGTGAAAATAACCTAAAGTCTCTGAACTTTTTAAAAAACTGACCAGTGACAACTGTTTGTTTTCAGTGCTCCAACATTGACATCAAGTTCATGGTTCAAGTGATGCTACACCCATTTCATTAGCATGCCGGAAAAGCAGGCAGAGACTACTGAGGCCACTGACTACAGTGCCTCACAATGGAAAATGGGTGGAAAACACCAGAACAACAACAGCACCTCAAGGGATGAATATGTATATTTGTGTGTATATATTTAGATAGATAGATAGATAGATAGATAGATAGATAGATAGATAGATAGATAGATAGATAGATAGATAGCTCGGCGGGGGGAAAAGAGCATTTTAGTGTCGATAGAATACTGTCATGTGTATAGTTAATACAGCTGCCATGCCGCTTAAATGGGCTCTTTTTCCGGGACGGTGTAGAGCGGGTGGGAGGCTGTCCCCACAGTCCAGTCCAGGCTTTACTGGACCTCTTGAGGCCTTTAAAGCCTGCTGCTCCTAGACCTCAGGTGAGGAGAGTGAACCTGAGTATGGTGTTTGGGAGCCATTTCCTGCACAGTGTGAAGACTGGAGCTACAGAGAGAAGTCCTGCAACAGGACTGAGACCAACTGGCTGGTCTGCATATGGATTTACCGAGCTACACAGTGAGTTGTAAAACTTTACGTTATATCCACGCTGAAGGGAAGCTTTATTTTTGTTGGATTTAAAAGACTGCTGTCAAGCCTCCTGCTGTGACATTTTGTATTCCTTCTTTGTTATCTGTTTTTTTTTAAATAAAATTGTTTTCTTTGCATCCAAACCTGTTTTGCCTACCATTTGTCAAGCTTACTCCCACATATGGTGGAGGATGCGGGCAACTGGTTGCTAAGGGTTATGGCTACAGACATTTTGCTTTGAAAGGCATATGTCTTGAATAAAAGCTGCTACATTTTTGCCAAGCCGGTCCCCTGCTAGGAGGAGCTGCTCAAGCAATTGGTGCAGGCCAGTGTGGCCCAGTAGGAAACCAACCGTTTGTTGCTGCAGCAAGTTACTATCCTGAGAAATAATGCTACTTTTCAGCCAAAGAGTACGGAAAAATCCTCTGGGACTGTATGTATACAAAATGCTATGTAATGTGCCTTGCAAAAGATGACCTCAGATGATGATGTAGAGGCGTATCTTGCAGTTTTTGAGAGACTCATTGAAAAGGAAGAAACTCCCTGTCCCTCAATGTACTGACATTCTGGCACCTTACCTGATTGTAGAACTGCAAAAAGTCTACTTTGATCTGACTGCAAAGAAAGTAAACGACTATGACCTCTTTTAACCTGAGATTATGAAACGGCTGTGAGTCACCTTAATGGGACAGGCTCACAGAGTCCATGACTGGTAGTTTGAAAACCATAAGCCATCACACTCCCAGCTGTTTGTCCTGCTATACATTGTGCATAAATGGCTACAACCTGAGACTCTGAGACCATCTGCCATCATTGACCGAGTCATCATGGACCATGTGAGTGAACTTTCTTGGGAGATTCACCACTGGGTTGCCCAGGGAGACCCCAACATGAAGGATTAACTTGTTGCACTAGTGGAGTAGTTTACTAGTGCTGAGATGTATCTGGGGCCAGAAAGTACATCACCAAAACTCTTGGGGCCCTCAGGAAATCGCATCCAGACATCCAGCAGTAAGGCCAACTTTGCAGCTGACTGGGAGAGCCGTACTAGGCTGAGTCGGGGTGGACCAGCCAGAGGAGAGAGGTTTGTGGGCCCAGTAAGGGAGCCAGCAACTGGGGCATATTTCAGCGCATTGTCCTCAGCAAGAGGGACCACTAGAGTGCAGGACCAACCGTTGCATCTCCATGTTCGCGTGCCATGCCTGCAGCACTACATTCCTGCAGGAACAAGGCCCTCAGGAGTGCCAACTTCAGGTAAATGGGGTCAGTATGGTAGAACTATTGGACTCAGACAGCCTGGTCACCCTCTTACAAGCTGCCATTCCCCATGTTCTAGTGATTCCTGAAAAGCGGGTAGGGGTTGTATGCACTAAACACGACCCACTGACAAAAGTGACTGAACCATGACGTGGGAGTGGTAAGAGACTCACTACATCCCCTTGTTGTGGGACTTTCCGTTATTCTGGGAACTCTGGTCACAACCTCAAGGTATCTCTAAGAAGGTCTGGAGTTCCCTGTTCCCAGTCCAACTCTCTTAGCTGAGGATGTCCAAAAGGAAGCATTAGGGATGACCACTGAGGTACCTGATAACTCTCCCCTAGCAGTGTTGGCTAAAGAGGAAGATGAGATGTATATTCCTGAGCACAATGTTCCTGACCTGGAAGTCTCACGGGAGAATTTTGGAACTGCTCAGTTGTGAGACCTCATCCTGAAACATGTCTGGGAAAATCTAACAGTACAGAATGAGGAACCACAAGAGCCTGATGCTGAAAAAAGGTTTCCACACTTTGCTGTCAATAATAATTTATTGTATCGGGGTTGTATAGCTGCAGGGTGAAATTGTGGAACAGTTGTTGGTGCCAGTACCATATAGGAAAATGGTGCTTGATATGGCACACAGTTATGTGCTAGGGGGTCACTTGGTGGCAGAAAAAACAAAGGAGTGAGTCCTGAAAAAGTTTTATTGGCCAGGCTGTCTTCAAGAGATCTTGATTTTTTGTTAGTGCTGCCCAACTTATCAGTTAACCGCTCCTATGTTCCATTTTAGGAGCCCTTTAGTCCCACTATCGGTAATCGAGGTGCCAGTTGAAAGAATAGCTATGGATTTGGTAGGACCATTGGATAAGTCTGCCCAAGGCCACCAGTAAATTCTGGTTGTACTTGACTATGCTACCAGGTCCCCTGAAGCCGTTCCTCTTCAAAATACCTCCTCAAAGTGTATTGCCAGGGAGCTATTTCACATTTTCTCTAAAACAGGTCTACCCAAGGAAATCTTAATGGACCAGAGTAATGTAGCAGTTATGTAAGTTGCTGAAAATCAAACAGCTCAGAACCTCTGTCTATGATCCGCAAACGGGAGGCTTAGTGGAGAGGTTCAACTGAACTCTGAAGGGAAGGCTGAGGAAGGTGGTAGAAAAGAATAGGAGGGACTGGGATTGTCTGATACCATACCTCCTGGTCTCTATCAGAGAGGTCCCTCAGTCCTCTTCAGGCTTCTACCCATTATAGTTGCTATGTGGGAGACAGCCTAGGGGTTTATTGGATATCGTCAAGGAAACATGGGAGACTGAGGCCACCCCATACAAAAGTGTGATACATCATGTGGTAGTGCAAGATAGCATCAGCAGCATTATGCCCATTGTGAGGGAACACATGCAAAGGGCCCAAGAGTTTCATAGTCGAGTCTACAATAGGACAGCTAGGGTTAGACAGTTTAATCCTGGTGACCGCATACTGGTACTTGTTCCCACAGTTGAGAGCAAGTTCCTTGCTAAATGGCAAGATCCGCATGAGGGACCTGATGGTTCTGTAATGACTTCCGCCACCTGAATGAAGTCTCTAAGTGGTATTCTTACCCAATGCCCAGGGTGGATGAATTAATTGAAAGGAACATTACCACCCTGGACTTAACCAAAGGTTACTGGCAGATTCCCCTGTCAAAGGAGAAAACTGCCTTCTCCATCCCAGATGGACTTTTCCAATATACTAAAATGCCCTTTGTGTTGAAAGCTGTACCAGCTATGTTCCAGAGAGTGATGGATAGGGTTTTAAAGCCCAATACCAGGTACGCAGCTCCCTGTCTGAACGATATTGCTGTCTTTAGTGCTGACTGGAAGTCCCATCTAAAGAAAGTACAAGCCGTCCCTGACTCGTTCTGAAAAGCTGGATTTACAGCTAACCCTGAGAAGTGTGCCACTGGGCTAGAGGATGCACATTATTTGGGGTACATTGTGGGTAAAGGCATCATAAGACCCCAGATAAACAAGGTGGAGGAAATTCAGAGCTGGCTACAACACCTTACGAAGAAACAAATGAGGGCATTCCTGGGGATTGTGGGATACTATCACAGATTTGTGCCAAACTTTGCTTCCATTGCAGCCTCACTGACTGACTTGACAAAAGGGAAGAAGGTGGTAAGGGTTCAGAAGTCTGAGGAAGCAGACATTTCAGGCACTAATGAAAGCTCTGTACAGTCAATCCGAGTTAGTGGCACCTGACTTTTCGAGCGAGTTTATTGTTCAGACTGATGCCTCAGAGGTTGGTTTGGGGGCAGTATTGTCTCAATAGGTAAATGGGGAAGAGCACCTCATTGCATATTTGAGCTGGAAGCTCACATCCTGTGAAAGGAATTATTTTATTGTGGAAAGGGATTGTATGGCTATAAAGTGGGCTCTCACATCCTTGAGGTACTATCTGGCTGGTAGAAAATTGGAAGATTGGTGTCAAATCATGCCACCTTACAGTGGATGTATAGGAGTAAAGGCAATAATGCAAGGATTTATTCCATATGGAGTTTCCAGGGAGGTCAAGGTGACCAATCCAGCTTTTGCATCTAACTTGATGGTAGCAGGAGAACTGCCATGTATGTGCCACCGAAGTCCAAGGAGCTTGGTGGGGGTAAAGAGAATTTTACTCAGTGAAGTTAGGTTACTGATGTGTGTATTGTTAGTACAGCTGCCATGCAGCTTAAATGGGCTCTTTTTCTGGGATGACTGTAGTGAGGGTGGGAGGCCATCCCCACAGTCTGGTTTGGGCTTTACTAGACCTCTTGAGACCTTTAAAGCTTGCTGCTCCTAGACCTCAGGTGAGGAGAGTGAACCTAAGTATGGTGTTTGAAAGTCATTTCCTTCACAGTGTGCAGACTGGAGCTACAAAGAGGACTGGAACAACAACAGGACTGAGACAAACTGGCCGATCTTCATATGGACTTATCGAGCTACATGGTGGTGTATAAAACTTTATGTTATATCTAAGCTGAAGAGAAGCTTTATTTTTGTTGGATGTTAAATGGCTGCTGTCAAGCCTCCTGCTGGGATATTTTACATAGTTACATAGGGCGACATGTATGATAGGGCTTTACGCCTGTTTTCAGGCGTAACCTGCGTCTCACCGGCCCGAATCCGCTGTCGGACGAAGGGATGCGGTGTTAGGCGCAGCGTTTGCCACTTTCAGCTGCACCCCGCATGAAGGAGTGGGCAATGGGCGCGGTGTGGGCGCGCTGTAGGCGTTCCGGGGAGGGAAGCGGCGCGTTTGTATACTCCGAGGCATGCACGATCGCGAGTCGGCAAAGTGCGACGCAGTGCAGCGCTCGACAGCTCTGACAGTCAGACCTAGTTTATTTTGGTCTAAATGCTCCGGCGCAGGCGAAGTGAAGCGAGAACGGAACATGCGAGGAAACATAGAAGATCGTATCAGAAATCTCGGCGCTCAGCTCCGTGCAGCATGGAGTATGATTCCGAAAAAATCGCCTTTAAAATGCGGAAAACAATCTCAGAAAAAGACTCAAACCTCAAAAATAAAAAATACCATTAAAAAAATCACTTTCCAAAAATCTAGAACAGCTCAATATCAAGAATTAGGATATTGGAAATTGCCGGGAAATACATTAATTAAAATTATGAAAGCTATTCTCATTGGTCGGCATAAACCGGCCAATCAGAATAGGAGCGACAGTGAACCATTATAACCTATGGAGAACTATTGACCAATCAGAATCAAAGGCGGGACAGTTCAAAATACAGTAAAAATGCAGAAAAGAGCTGATTGGCTGAGCTAGCGGGGGCCTGGCTATCCCAGCCAATCAGAGCGTGAGATACTTCTCCCATTGTAGTCTATGGAGAGATCGGCGCAATGAAATCTCGACGCTCAGCGCCGTGCGGCATGGTCAATATTTCTCCATAGGTTATAATGGTTCACTGTCGCTCCTATTCTGATTGGCTGGCTTCTGCCGACCAATGAGAAGAGCTTACAGAATTTTAATTACTGTATTTCCCGGCAATTCTCTATATTGCAATTCCCGATGTTGCGCCGGTCTCGGCGACAAACTTGTTGTTCGGGATTTAACTGATTTATGTTTATAGAAGGTTTCAGCTCTTTTTCTGAGAATATTTTCCACCTAATAAAAATGATTTTTTTTATCATACTCCATGCCGCACGGCGCGGAGAGCGGAGATTGCATTGCACCGATCTCTCCATAGACTACAGTGGGACATTTAGCTCGCGCTCTGATTGGCTGGGATAGCCAAGCCCCCTGCTAGCTCAGCCAATCAGCTCTTTTCAGCATTTTTACTGTATTTTGAACTGTCGTGCCTTTGGCTTTGATTGGTCCAAACTTCTCCATAGGTTATAATGGGTCCCCATCACTCCTATTCTGATTGGCCGAGATAGCCAAGCCCCCGCTAGCTCAGCCAATCAGCTCTTTTCTGCATTTTTACTGTATTTTGAACTGTCCTGCCTTTGATTCTGATTGGTCAATAGTTCTCCATAGGTTTTAATGGTTCACTGTCGCTCCTATTCTGATTGGCCGGTTTATGCTGACCAATGAGAATAGCTTTCAGAATTTGAATTACTGTATTTCCCGCTAATTTCCTATATCCTAATTCTTGATATTGCGCCGTTCTAGATTTTTGGAAAGTGATTTTTTTTTATGTATTTTTTATTTTTGAGGTTTGAGCTCTTTTCTGAGAGTGTTTTCCACCTTTATAAAGGCGATTTTTGATTCATACTCCGCACGGACATCTTTAATGATTTCTCGCTGTTTTCCAGCCTGTCTCGAATCAGAACACATCTTCGGCGCAGTCCCTTTTGCGCCTAAGTCCCGCACTGTGCCCCACACACTGGCGAGGCGCAGGGAACTTTTTCCCGTATGTATGAGCGCACCTCCTCGGACGGCGAATATTAGGCGCAGCTCCGCACTGCGCCTCAGTCCCCGCACTGTGCCCCACACACTGGCAAAGTGCGGCGGACTTTACACCGCATGTATGAGCGCACTACCTCTGGCGGCGAATCTTAGGCGCAGTCCCGCACTGTGCCCATGTCCCCGCACTGCGCCTCACACACTGGCGAGGCGCGGCGGACTATACATAGTATGTATGAGCGCACCCCAGCACCGACATAAATCTGGCGCAAATTTCGCCGGAAAACTGGCGGAAATGTGCATCCCGACGTGGCGAGATTCATACATGTCGCCCATAGTTCGTAAGGCCGAAAAAAGACATACGTCCATCGAGTTCAGCCTATTCTGTTAAAGTGTTGATCCAGAGGAAGGCAAAAACCCCCATGAGGTAGAAGCCAATTGTCCTTCCCGACTCCAATCTGGCAATCGGAATAAATCCCTGGATCAGCGACTCTACTCCAGAATCCTAGTCACTATAACTTTTATATTATTACGCTCCAGAAATGCATCCAGACCCTTTTTGAATTCTGTTATTGAATTCACCATGACAAGTTCTTCTGGCAGAGAGTTCCACAGTCTCACTGCTCTAACAGTAAAGAATCCCTTTTATGTTTATGTGGAAACTTTCTTCCTCAAGACGTAGAGGATGCCCCTTGTTCTAGATACAGTCCTGGGTATAAATAATTCTTGAGCGAGATCTCTATATTGACCTTTAATATATTTAAACATACTTATTATGCCCCTCCGAAGCCGTCTTTTCTCTAAACGAAATAACTCTAATCTTGCTAATCTTTCTGGGTACTATAGTCCACCCAGTCCTTTTATTATTTTTGTTGCCCGCCTTTGTACCTGTTCAAGCAATGTTTTTTATTTTATGTTCCTGATTTGTTGTCTGCCTTTTTTTTAAAATAAAACCCTGCTTTCTTTGCATCCAAACCTTTTTTGTCAACTTTTTGTCAAGCTAACAACAGTCATGAGCACAGCTCTTTTTGTAAGATCACAGAGAACACTTATAGGCAAATTCATATATTTAGTTTGTATGGCAATGTTTAAATGCAGTTCTTTGAGCTAAACACAGGAGTGGATACAAAGAGGGGGGGGGGGGTGAGAGCATTGTTCTTTTCTTGACACTTTACCTTCCCTTTGGATTCACTCCTGGCTTTGTCTCAAAAACTCCAGTAAAAACTGACCCAAAAAACTCCATGTCTGATTTCAGCATTAGAAAACTTTGTGATTTTATAGAGAATTCTACAACTACCAAGCTTAAAAAGAAATGCTTCCACAAGATTAAGACACGCATCAAGTACATGACACCTGTGATTTATGCACTGCTATATTGTCCCCCTTTGTCTTCTCATGCAGCATGAAATTCTAGGAAGATTGGAAGGACTTCAGATTCATTTCAATTTGATGGATACATGAAAGGAGTCAGATGTAAAATGAGTTAACCTTTCCACTGATGACTTTTTATTCTTCATCTTGATTGTTCTAGATTAAACACACAAAAAGAAATCATTTGTTTGCTAATGTAGGATGCCCTACATATGCCTCTCAGTGCTATTTTGAGGATGTGGTGATAAATAATGCAAGCAAATGGTGTGAGAACTGTGATGCTTTTTATTCTTTGTTTTCTGTTAAGCATTTAACATGATGGTGCTTTCTACTGTATGATAAAACCCTAGCAGTTCATTAGTTATTCTTTAATTCTGCTAATTTAAAAATATAATAAAGAAAAAATGCACATAATTAAGACTGTTGCTTTGGTAATAGATGTTAATGTATATAGCATTAACAAATGAATTATGGACTATGCATTATATCACATTTTAAATCAACACTAGCATACTGTATACTCAGCAATGCTTGATTTTTTTGCATTTACTCTAGGATAAAAAGATACACTACTTCCAAAGGTGGTTGTTTTTTTTTAAAAATCATTTACAGTAAGTTGCAAAAGTACTCCTACTCTTTGAACTTTTCCTCATTTTAAATGTTACAGTCACACATTTAAATGTATTTAATTGATAGTTTACTTGATAAAACAACAAAAAGTAAATGCTTGTGAAGTGTAAGGGCTTGTCCCCACGGCAAGTTTTGCACTCGGTTTTCGGATTTGAACTGTAAACCGACTGTTAAACTTTTACATTGATTTAAATAGAAAATCCAAGCAGCAGTCCCCACTGCACAACTTTTCCACCAGATGGTTTTTACCACCGTCGCCGTTTCTAAAAATTTAGAACATGTTCATTCTTCCGCCCGGTTTTCGGGCAGAAAATGTACGTCAGTGGTTGACAGGGACGGGTGAATCTGCAAACTGCCGATAGAACCGTCCCCCAAAATAACGTACAATATGTCAAAATACCGACCGGATTCTTTAATCAGAATCCGGCTGGTATTTTCTTACTGCCATGTGGACGCACACTAAAGATAATGATATATGCTTTTCTACATTTTTGCAAATTAAAAAGTGTGGTGTACATTTGTATTCAGCCCCTGAGTCAATACTTTGTAAGACCACCTTTAGCTGCAATGACAGCTGCAGTCTGCACTCCCTGTTATGGCTTATACCATTGACCGAGTTGGCCCAGTGGAATCGACGTTTCGGCTTTATATGGCCTTTATCAAGAACATCTGTGAAGAGTAGAAAAATAACATGATGAAAATGGTATACCGTAGCTGTATGAAAAAGAGAAGAGAAGTAAAAGAAAGCCCAAAGAGAGGGGAAAGAGGATATAGAAAAAAGGAAAAGGGGGTGGGGGAAAGATAAGGGGGAGTTAGGAGGTGAGAAGGTAGGGGAGGGCAGTGAAGGGGATAAAGTGTGTAACACTTTAAATCTGAAAGTGTGAAAAGGGTTGTGGTACAGTTATCTGAGAGACAGGAGGACTATTGAGTTATAGGTAAACATAAAATAGATCTTACCTAGAGTCGGTGGAAGTAGAACTAAAGAAGATATCATATGTCAAGGTATATGTGAGTTACTATGTCGAGAGTGCCAGCTAGAAGAGGAACACATTGTGTAAGTAAAAGGAACTATTAATAGTAAGAGTAAGAAGTCAGAATAGGGGTAGACTAAAACCACTAGCTTACCAATAGAAATTGCTGAGGTAGTGTGAAAGTCTTGAGAGCACAGTGCCCTGGGTACTGGCGTTCTAAATCGAGAGGATGGTAAGGGCGCAAGGTGAGTGAACTGAATAACAAAGGTATAGGTATACAGAGGAAGGAGTAAAGACTGTACCTGAAAGCAGGAGAACTAGGACGTGACGACCGGACATGAGGTGAATGCCGCCAATGTCTCCCGCAATGTGAGCGGGTAATATATACCCATCTGCGCATGCGCGGGAGGTCCGCGGCTGCGCAGAAGAACCAGGAAGTGTATGTGTAAGGGCAATAAGGGAAATCGCTATTGTGCATGCGCCGGATCGCGATGTACTCGCAATGTGTGGTACAAAGAATGAAGAGGATGCTGTGTAGCTAGGAATGGATAGACAGGATATATATATATACCTTTGTTATTCAGTTCATTCACCTTGTGCCCTTACCATCCTCTCGATTAAATAATAAATTATAAATTATATTTATCACTAAGCAAATCATGATGGTGTGCAGTGGATTTATCTTCTATAGTTACTAGACCTAGAGTCTTTTCCATTTTGCACCCAGATTCATAGTGAGTTCCCAGGTGTGCGTGACCTACCTACTATTCTATATACTTTTTTGGTCTTCGCACCCAAGTATATTCCCATAAAAACGAATGACGTCCGAAACTTTTGCTTATACAAACATAGAAGCTGAAAGGATCATAGCTAATTCTAATGTCTCTAGAGACTTCCTTCATATACCTCCCTCTGAATTGAGGACAAGAGACTACGAGAAGGAATTGAGGAGATATACAGCTTATGAATTACATGCAGCAACTCTGACCGAGTATCACAAGGTACAGAGAATCCCCAGGGGCTTGCGCAGCCACCTTAAACCCACAATTTTCTCAGATGACCTAGAGTATTGTAATAAATTTAGAAATATACTCAATAAATGCTCATTCGACCTAATATTGTTAACCATAGAAACCTTACAAGATAAACTTGCAGAATCTTCTAAGAAGATTGAAACAATAGAGCAACAACTTTCCTCATCCATTTCCTCGGAAGAGTGGACCAAATTGAAGGAGAGAATTGACCACACCATTTCTGAATTCAAGACCACCAATGAGAAAAATAAAAGGAGCAAATTCATAAGGGACACGGAGGACTACCTAAATGATACGGTCTATAGGTGGCAGGATAACCCGTCTTCCTATACTCGTTTCCCATTTAACCGCTCAACCCGGTACAAAGACGAGTCTATCACAACGACCTATACGCAGGGGGGAGGAGGAGGACCACCACCACGAATATTCACCCGGTCACAGGTGAGTCAGCGTTAGTATTCAACATATCCTCACGTAACCTTTCACCTTCTGAAATGTCATTATTAAGTAAGGGCCTCTCCTTCTGCCCCATGACGAGCTTTGACACCTTCACTCTTGAAGAAGACCTATGTCGTTTCTTCCGCTCCATTCGACTAAAATTCCATTTCAACACCATCCCAAACTATGTTACTCCACCAGACACTGACAGACCCGTCCCAACTTTTTCCATCAATAATTTGAATTTGAGACAGAAATCTAATTACAACCCTCCATCACATTACCACCCGATAGAAACTTTTATTAATCTGGTGAAACAGGACCTATTCTCTCTGACCTCACAGATCTCTCAAGGCCAATACAGGTATCACTCCAACCTGTCGACATCTGAACAACAAGCACTACATGGCTTATGTCATTCTCGTGACATAGTCATTAAACCAGCAGATAAAGGGGGAGCCATCGTCGTGATGGATAGCAATATGTACATCAATGAAATCACACGTCAACTTTCGGATAGAGACACCTATAAACCTCTCGATAGAGACCCCACCCAAGCCATTAAAAATCTTATTGAAAATCTTGTTCATCAATACACTACATTGGGTGTCATTGATAACCGCACAGCTGACTTTTTAGTCAACCACCATCCCATCACTCCCGTATTTTACGTATTACCTAAAATACACAAGGACCCTACTAATCCACCGGGCAGACCCATAGTGGCCTCCATGGACTCGATTCTATCACCCCTATCTGTCCTCTTGGAGAAAATACTTACACCTCTAGTAAGATTGACACCTTCATTTCTCTTGGATACAGGAGATTTCATGAAAAAAATCAAAGACATTTCCCTGTGACTAAACCTCACCTTTTAGTCACCAGGAATGTGACAAGGCTCTATTCTTCCATTATCATTCGACAGGTATAGCAGCAGTTAATACATTTTTGGAACAACATAACTTCCAAAACGAGACAAGACAATTCTGCACTGATACCCTATCTCTGATCCTACACCAGGGGCGTTGCTAGGGTCCCAAAACATCCGGGGCCCGGGGCCCCCTGTTAGCGTTGCTCATTTGGCTGCGTTCACATAGCAATTTTTACACCACATCGTGAACTGTGGCATGTATTTTTACAGAAAAAAAAACGTATGTTGTCGCTAATTTTACACACATTCCACATTGTCCTGTCCATCCCCTCAGCAGTCACTGTACAATAAAATCAGCACTGACAATTTAAAAAATAAATAAATAAATCTCACAAAAAAAACCCAAAAAGCCAGTAAAATACTACTACTTTATCCATTAAGAATCAATGACCTTATGTATGAAAACTGTCTAGGGCTAAGATTTTCTTTGTTGCCCACAGCAACCAATCAGAGCCCATAGCAACCAATCAGAGCTCAGCTTTACTTTTCCATATTCCTATATGAAATGAAAGCTGCTCTCTGATTGGTTGCTATGGGCAACAAAGACAGTTTAACTGCTAGACAGTTTTCATACATAACGACCAGAATTACCCAAAAAATGCAATTTTGGAGTTTGGAATTTTTTGTCTAGTAAGGTGTTTACTGTATGGGATACATGATGTTATATTTTAATAGATCGGACTTTTAAGAACACAGTGATGGCAGTTATGTGTAACTGTTTTATTTGTAAAATGACAGAAGGGGGGTATGACTTCAATCTTTAATATTTTTTATTATCTTTTATACAACTTTTTTTTAAACTTAACATTTAGTCCCCTAGGGTACATCACAACTAAGGGATGCGATTGTCAGTACACGTTCTGCTCTCTCTCTCTATAATGGATCTGTAGGTCACATCATATATGTATATGACATTTTTGTACACCCTTCTATATATATATATATATATATATATATATATATATATATATATATATATATATATATATATTTTTTTATATATATATATATATATATATATATATATTTATATATATAGGGAGAAGGGTGTACAAAAATGTAATATACATATATGATGCTGACCTACAGATCCCATCATTCTCATACTGAACCACAGAGCCCATCATTCTCATACTGAACCACAGAGCCCATCATTCTCATACTGAACCACAGAGCCCATCATTCTCATACTGAACCACAGAGCCCATCATTCTCATACTGACCCACAGAGCTGATAGTCTGATCAGCACCATATATACATTATACATATATAATGCTGATCAAAAAGCTGATCCACAGAGCTGATTATCTGCAGTTGTATTTATCAACTTTGTGGGTCAGTATTATATATGCATAATGCATATATAATGCTGATAACAGATATGACAGACTGTCAGTTCTGTGGGTCAGTATTCACAGAACTGATAATCTGTCTGTAGTTATCTTCACCTCCAAACATATATAAGACATATACTTTGAAATATTGCTGTTGGCTGCTCTGTGCTGCTTGGCACTGCACATACTGAGTAGGAGGAGAGAGAGAGCCGTTCGGGCGGCAAAGGCTAACTGCAGCTTAACTCCTCCCCCTCCTCAGGAAGAAGCCCCGGCAGCAGCAGCCAGCAGCGTGAAGTAGTTGAGGACAGGGTCAGGGATTGGGAGAGGCAGTGATTACACTGCTCTCCTGTTCCCTGCGCAGCATCAGAAGAGTCTGCAGCCACGGAGCTAGAGGCGAGAGTCGCCACATGGTTGGTTCTCTACAGAGATCCAACAATGCGGCACTGCTCTAGAGACTGAAAGCGGCTGAAGGACAAATCATTCGGGGCAGCAGGCGTATTATTCGGGGCACGAGCCCCGGAAAAACTGTCTAGCGACGCCTCTGTCCTACACAATAACTTCTTTCTTTTCAGAAACCAGTTTTTTCAAGCAATGCAAAGGCACTGCCATGGGGAGCAATATGGCACCCCGCTATGCCAACATTTTTATGGCCATATTCGAGCAAGAACATGTGTACACCCATCTCAATTTTCAGATTAATGCTAAGATCTGGGTTAGATTCATTGACGATATATTTTGTATTTGGACTGGCACACTTCCAAAGTTACTAGAATTCCAAGCACATCTTAACTCCGCCCTTCCCGGACTACAATTCACCATTCACCATGATACCGACCGTCTAAATTTCCTAGACACCATTATCATGTCAGACACAGTGGGTAATCTAAGCTCTGACATATATACTAAACCCACTGACCGCAACAGTTTACTGCACTATCAAAGCAACCATGCCCCAAATACAAAGAAATCACTACCACAGTCCCAGTTTAAACGAGTACAGCGAATTTTACAAAGTCCAGACCTCTGTACAACCAGATTACAAGAAATGTCGAAACGCTTCAAAGAATGCGGATACCCCACACAACTGTTAAGACATGATCCATCCACTACAGCTACGACCAATGAGCCCATAGACACCAAAGATACCAGCTCAAACCCACGTATTCCACTTATCTTAAAATATCATCCATTCATCCCTAAGGTCCAACAAATCATTCGTAAACATTGGACCATATTATCGCGATCATACCCACAAATCAAGGAGTTCCAGAACCCGCCCCTCCATTGCCATAAAAGGGATAAAAACCTCAGAGATCATTTAGTGAGGGCAGACCTTGGTTCATCTCGAACTGTGACTCAACAAATGACTCTATCTACTCCCAAACGAGGCACTTTTCCATGCCTCGGATGTGCGCAGTGCTCCTCCGTCATCAAAGGGAGTCACTTCACTCATCAACATACCGGACAGGAATTTCCAGTTAGGGGCTTCTTCACCTGTCGGTCTAATTTCGTTGTATACCTTCTGAAGTGCCCGTGCGGGCTTGCATATGTAGGTCAGACTATCCAGGAGGTGAAAGACCGCGTGTCCAAACACAAGTCGACTATTAGGTGCAAGGAGACCCTTCTACCCATCCCGGCACATTTTCTTGAATCTAGGCATCGTCCGGCACAACTTAGATTCCAAGTAATAGAACAAGTTCCCCTGCCACGCCGGGGCGGTAATTGTGTTGCACTCCTTTTGAAGCGAGAACGTTTCTGGATCCACACCCTCGGCACACTCGAGCCTGGAGGCTTAAATCGTGAATACGATATAAGGATATAATGAACCTTCCTAGATCAGGACTAAAGTGTACATCCTCTGTGTACGTTACACGTACATATGTACATACATATATGTGGATGCATGTACATAGATAGATACTGTGACCGCATGTTCCATCTAACTACTAATGCTACTTACTTTATTGTTATTTACTAGAATATCATGTACAGGATTGACTCCTAATGAAGTGTTTACACATGTATTTCTTTCATAATATCTCTATCTATCCACAGATAAAATTAACATATACGTATTTGGGGTAACTTTTGTTCCTATAGCCCATTCTATCTTCTCCCTATTTCCCTTTCTGCTTACTTATGTTATTTGTTACTTGTTGTCCCATCCTCATCCTTATATTTCCCTTCAGACTCCTTATTTCCACTCCTTGCTCTCCTCTTTCTGTTCCTTTTATCTTGTCTATCCATTCCTAGCTACACAGCATCCTCTTCATTCTTTGTACCACACATTGCGAGTAGATGGCGATCCGGCGCATGCGCAAAAGCGCTTTCCCTTATTGCCCTTACACATACACTTCCTGGTTCCTCTGCACAGCCGCGGACCTCCCGCGCATGTGCAGATGGGTATATATTGCCCGCTTGCATTGCGGGAGACACTGGTGGCATTCACCTCATCTCCGGACGTCAGGTCCTAGTTCTCCTGCTTTCAGGTACAGTCTTTACTCCTTCCTCTGTATACCTATACCTTTGTTATTCAGTTCACTCACCTTGCGCCCTTACCATCCTCTCGATTTAGAACGCCAATACCCAGGGCACTGTGCTCTCAAGATTTTCACACTACCTCAGCAATTTCTATTGGTAAGCTTAGTCTACCCCTATTCTGACTTCTTATTCTTACTATTAATAGTTCCTTTTACTTACACAATGTGTTCCTCTTCTAGCTGGCACTCTCGACATAGTAACTCACATATACCTTGACATATGATATCTTCTTTAGTTCTACTTCCAGCGACTCTAGGTAAGATCTATTTTATGTTTACCTATAACTCAATAGTCTTCCTGTCTTTCAGATAACTGTACCACAACCCTTTTCACACTTTCAGATTTAAAGTGTTACACACTTTATCCCCTTCACTGCCCTCCCCTACCTTCTCACCTCCTAACTCCGTCACTGAAGAAAAATCCTAAACAAATCCAAGCTCTAAAATATAACTTTTAATATATACCCATAAAAAGATGCAATACGCATCTAAATCTATCTTAGTCAAAATTAAATCTAAATATACACTCTATCCCTACCTAATATTCCTACACTTATCCTTGATTAGACCAAGTAATCGTCCCGATAAGGACGGCCTAGTCTCTGTGGGCTCACCCTATTGATACTAAATTTCCCTATCGACTACCAAAGATGTTGGCAAATATATATTTCTATACTGTCTTTAAAGATACATTAAATCAACAACCAGACACAGTATCACTATTCCTATAGAGTCCTATACCAAGTACTCCAAGAGCTCACAATCCACTGATAAGGACACTGGAAATTATTTCCCTTTTCCTCCCCCTTCAATTAAAGGGTCAAAAGCTATATACATTGTCCATGTAGGAAACAAAAAGAAAGCACATTTATGCAACATCATCTTAAGATACATCAAACCTTATCCTCGACGCGTTTCCCCCCCCTCCATACTGCGGGGTTCATCAGGAGGATCTCTTGGGGGACAATTGCTTTTGACTCAAATAGTAGTCTCTTTGATAAACTGATGTTCCTATGTCTTGTATCCCATCTTAAAATAGATTCAAAAGTCCGCTACTTACCGCCGTCGGGTTTGCACTCGGGTCTTAAAACTGCTCGCGCATTGCCCCGGCATACAGCGATCCCCATAGCAACCAGCCTCTCTCGTCTTGCGCCGCGTCGGTAGTTCGATATCTTTCAATTCGCCACCGCGCATGCGCCAGCTAGAAAATACGGCGCCATGGCAACCAACACCACTCAAATGCGCGTGGGGCCGCGGCCCGAATCATACAGCCACTGCGCATTCGCCCGTACATGCCGGCAGAAAACTTCGGCCAAAATTTACGAGTGTGTTTTCACAATGCACACAACTCTATCCCTCAAATTCTCAAGAGATGCTATCAGGGCGAGATGTCCAATCCTATCTCCCTACTGGCACAATTTTAATACTGTTGGTTATGTCCCTACCATCCCGGGCACACGATGTGTGGTTCTCATAACCCCATAATTAAGCAAGATATCACTAGCAAGGGACGGGTATACAGTTTATAAAATTTTATGTCACATCTGTGCGGTTTTTAAATGAAAAGCCTCAGATATTCCCCATGATTATAATATTGAGCAAATATACCCACGTGGGCGAAATATATCCAACATACAATCTAAAAGATAAGATACTTAATAAGACATAGAAAGACATCCTTTAAAAAGAAAAAAAAATTTTTGAATCATATAGATGCATACAATAATAATAATTCGGGATCAAGGATATTACAATCCCTAAGATAATGAATAATTCCTAAGGGCTATTATGCCCAGATATCACTATTCATTTAACCCCACCATGTCCCAGAGAAAAGTTTGATATATGTATATATTCAGATAAAAACAGCCAAAATATAGAAGCTCATTAAGCCCCTCTGCTGCATCGTTTTCATTCTGAACGTCCACTTTTGTTTCCTTAAAAAGTAATTTTTGTCAAGATTTCCCCTTTTCCCTTAATGTTGAATTTATCTTCTCCATACACAAAACACAACTCGGGGAAAATCTCCCTCGTGTTCCATCCAGATGTGCCTGGCTAAAGGGGTATCACGCCTGTGTCGTACGTCCCCTAGATGTTCACCAATACGGATTTTTTAATTGTCTAGTGGGTTTTCCCTTTTGCCAAAAATTATTCCCCCTTGTTTTTCCAAAACAAAGTTTTTCCCAGTTAAAACCCACAAAATAACAAACCCCTGGGTACTACCCCAAAGGTTCATTTTAACTCTTTACGAAGTTAAAAACATATTTTTCCCCTGTGTAAGTACTTTCTGGGATAAATTAATTATTTGGTTCTGCCTCTGCCTTTCTTTTTTAAAAGAAGGGAAGGCTTTCTCCAACTTGTTTGAGAGTGAATTGAAGGAGACAGATATTTCCTCTTCTGAGATCTCAGACATTGAAAATTACAACAATAGACGGTACCAAAATTTATGAAAAAGTAGGGGGGGAATTTAGATCAGAAACAGAGAATGGAGACACCGAGGAGGGGGAGATATTGGGGGGGAACAATATTTTTACCAAAATATAAAACAGAAAAGAGAACCCCCTATGACAAACAGCCCCGAACAGGATGGTATGTAAATCCTCCTCATCTTCCTCATCATCAATCCCTTTTTAAAATCAACCAATGGGTCCTCCATACCTTAAAGGGAGTACAATGAAAAACCAAACGCCAAAGAAAGGCAGAGGCAGAACCAAAATAATTAATTTTTAAATTAGATAAAGTAACTTACCAGGAACAATCGAGTGTTCTATTGAAAGGCTTGTCATATGTGCCTACAACCAGATTTAGTGAATTAAACTGGTAAAGGATTTGAAACCTGTTTGTGCGAAAAATCAAGTGGTTTAAATTTTTTAAAAAAATGATAAACGTGTTTGTGAGGAGTTGGAATTTTCCCTATTGAAGATCTAACAGGAGTAAGAACATTGACTGATTTTTAGAAGAGGACTGAATGGTAATGAAATTGGCCCCCAAACTGATTTAAAGACCAAAAAGTACCAGGTTTCCTCCACCAAAAAGGGACACCATAGTAGATATGTTTTTTGAAAAGGGGTAATGAAAGATCTAGAGTCCCTAACGAAACAAAAATTTACCATCTGAGAATAGACAAAATCTTACACAAAAAGAAATTCAAGCGTTGATTTCTCTTGATCAGCCCCTGATATAATTTTTAAAAACCCTCGGATAAGGGGGAAATTTTGTGATAATGGACCATTTGGGATATACCCAGATGTGTAAGAGACTTTGGAGGATCGGACAGGATATACTGTCCTGAAAAATGACCCTACGGAAGATTCTGGGGGAACTGGAATCTATCATTATACTGGTTGTGGATGAAGGACCCTGTCAAAGGATGAGGTTGCTTTCTTCTCCCAAAAAAACCACAAGTTGCGACCTTTTATGCATTCCCAAAGGTGCATAAAGGTTTGGTTCCCTTAAGGGGCCCGCCCGATAGTTGTCGGGTTTGACTCCTTGACACAAAATGTTGGAATCTATGTGGACAAGGTACTCGGGGAATTTGTTATTGCTCTTCCTCCTACCTGAGAGATACGGCTGACCTCCAAAAGAAGTTGGAGGGGTTTAACATCGAAAAGGATGTTTGGGTTTGGGCCCTCAGTGGATGTGGAGGCACTGTAATAGCATTATTCCGCACCACTGGGGCCTCCATGCTGTTAAATATTTCCTTGGAATAGGGGGAAAACAATTTGAAAACATAATAAAATGGTTCTTGAACTGTTGGAATTTATACTTACCCACAATTATTTCCTCTTCGGACCCAGGGTCTACCACCAGCTCAGGGGTACTGCCATGGGAAGCCCATGCGCTCCCATGTATGCAAATCTGTTCCTGGGCTGGTGGGAGAGGGCCCTGGTGTTCGGAGAGGAGATGGAGGGATTTACCAACAAGATTCTATACTGGGGCAGATTTATAGATGACGTCTTCGTGCTGTGGCAGGGCACGGAGGCGTCGTTTAGAGAATTTATTCAGGTATTGAACACTATTGAGATCGGGTTGAAATTTACATTTGAGATCCATATGTCAGAAATAGCTTTTTTGGATCTGAGGATTTTCAGGGATGATCTGGGTTATATACAAACCTGGACTCATCGGAAGGAGACGGCTACTAATAGCCTCCTGCGGTGGGATTCATATCACCCTGAAAAACTCAAAAAAGGCATACCCAAAGGTCAATTCCTACGAACTAGGAATGCTCCAGGATAAAGACTTTTATCAACAGGCAAGTGATCTCAAAGATAAAGGGTTCCTGGAAAGAGGATAATCCTCCGTTTATGTTGAAAAACCCGCATTTAAGAATGCACTGGGAGTGACAGGAACCATCTATTGAAACCCCCAGGGGACCTAGAAATGAGGAGAACCACTTTAGGATAATAGGACAAATGACAACAGAAAAAAATGATGTGATGAGGATCTTGCGGAAACATTGGGGTATATTGCATCTTGATAAAGATTTTAGCTGATTGTCTCTCTAAAAAACCCCAAGTGACATACAAAGAGGAAGGTCATTTGAGAGATAGGCTGATTCACAGCCATTTTACGTCCCCCAAAACCAACAGGAACATGGTTAGAACGTAAACCGTTGGGAATGTTTAGATGTGGAAGATGCACATTTTGTAAGTATGTCTGTCAGGACCAAGGAGTTTAAGAGCTCGGTGACAGGGAAGATCTATGTGATTCTGAGTTTTTTGAACTGCTGTACCCAGGGGGTTGTCTATCTGTGTAACTGTAGCTGTGGAAAACAGTATATAGGCAAGACGACTAGACAATTAAAAATCCGTATTGGTGAACATCTAAAGGGACGTACGACACAGGCGTGATACCCCTTAGCAGGCACATCTGGATGGAACACGAGGAGATTCCTCGAGTCTGATGTTTTTGTTGTATGGAGAAGATAAATTCAACATTAAGAAAGGGGAAATCTTGACAAAAATTACTTTGTAAAGAAACAGAGTGGACGTTCAGAATGAAAACGATGCAGCCAGAGGGTCTTAATGAGCTTCTATATTTTGGCTGTTTTATCTGAATATATACATATATCAAAATTTTCTCTGGTACATGGTGGGCTTAAATAATAGTGATATCTGGGCATAATAGCCCTTAGGATATTATTCATTACTTAGGGATTGTATATATCCTTGATCCCGGAATTATTATTATTGTATTTCATCTATAAATTTATTCAAAAAATTTTTGCTTTATAAAGGATGTCTTTCTATTCTTATTAAGTATCTTATCTTTAGATTTTTATGTTGGATATATTACCGCCCACTGATTGGTATATTTGCTCAATATTATACATCATGGGGGGAAAATTCTGAGGCTTTTCATTTAAAACCGCACAGATGTGACATAATTGTATAAACTGTATTTCCCGTCCTTGTAGTGATATCTTGCTAATTATGGGGGTTTTGGGGAAAACCCCACATCGTGTGCCCGGGATGGGAGGGACATAACCCAAAAGTATTAAAATTGTGCCAGTAGGGAGATAGGATTGGACATCTCGCCCTGATAGCATCTCTTGAGAATTATGAGGGATAGAGTTGTGTGCATTGTGACACACACTCGTATTCTGGCCGAAGTTTCTGCCGGCATGTACGGGCGCATGCGCAGTGGCTGTATGATTCTGGGCCGCTGGCGCACGCGCATTTGAGTGGTGTTGGTTGCCATGGCGCCGTATTTTCTAGCTGGCGCATGCGCGGTGGCGATTGAAAGACATCGAACTACCGACGCAGGCGCAGACGAGAGAGGCTGGTTGCTATGGTATCGCTGTATGCCGGGGCATGCGCAGTAGCAGTTTTAAGACGCCGAGTGCACCTGACGGCGGTAAGTAGCGGACTTTTGAATCTATTTAAGATGGGATACAAGACATAGGAACATCAGTTTATCAAAGAGACTACTATCTTGAGTCAATGCAATTGTCCCCCAAGAGATCCTCCTGATGAACCCCGCAGTATGGAGGGGGGGAAACGCGTCGAGGATAAGGTTTGATGTATCTTAAGATGATGTTGCATAAATGTGCTTTCTTTTTGTTTCCTACATGGACAATGTATATAGCTATTGACCCTTTAATTGAAGGGGAGGAAAAGGGAAATAATTTCCAGTGTCCTTATCAGTGGATTGTGAGATCTTGGAGTACTTGGTATAGGACTCTATAGGAATAGTGATACTGTGTCTGGTTGTTGATTTAATGTATCTTTAAGACAGTATAGAAATATATATTGCCAACATCTTTTGGTAGTCGATAGGGACAATTTAGTATCAATAGGTGAGCCCACAGAGACTAGGCCGTCCTTATCGGGACGATTACTTGGTCTAATCAAGGATAAGTGTAGGAATATTAGGTAGGGATAGAGTGTATATTTAGATTTAATTTTGACTAAGATAGATTTAGATGCGTATTGCATCTTTTTATGGGTATAATATTAAAGTTATATTTTAGAGCTTTGGGTTAGTTTAGGATTTTTCTTCAGTGACTGGTTTGTTATTCCAAATCCATATAGATAATATTGCTTTCTAGGAAAAGTTTTTCTGTGACTTTCACCTCCTAACTCCCCCTTATCTTTCCTCCACCCCCTTTTCCTTTTTTCTATATCCTCTTTCCCCTCTCCGTGGGCTTTCTGTTAGTTCTCTTTTTCATACAGCTATGGTATACCATTTTCATCATGTTATTTTTCTACTCTTCACAGATGTTCTTGATAAAGGCCATATAAAGCCGAAACGTCGATTCCTTGTGACATCTAAATACTATAGATTCATGCAATAATTCTATGTGAAAGCATTTATTGAGTATATGTAGCTATACATCTTATTCTGGCACTCTGTTTGATCCCGATGATACGTTTGTAAATAAATTATATTAATCACTAAGCAAATCATGATGGTGTGCAGCGGATTTATCTTCTATAGTTACTAGACTGAGTCTTTTCATTTTTGCACCCAGATTCATAGTGAGTTCCCAGGTGTGCGTGACCTATCTACTCTTCTGTTCTAAAAAAGAGAGGATACTACACAATGGAGAACAAATTAACTTTTTTTGTATGTTTTCTATGTTCTGCTTTGAAAAAAATGTAACTGACTTCCAATTGCATTTTTCTTTTCTTTTCGTTTCACACAGCATCCTAACTTTTTGGGAACTGGGGACATACACCATTTGTTTATACTGTATTTACATGCAACACATTTGCTAAAGAAACTTCTATCACTGAAATCAGTTCTATACACATAGCAAAGTAATAGATTTCTGCGAATTGTTTTCTAATGAATAGGAAAATGGTAGACATTTTTTCAACACCATGTAGCTATCTAATAAGGTTACATTTTAAAGTTGCTTGCATTGATTATAACTTTCATATAAATAATTTAAAAATATTGTAAAAAGCGCAGTCACGAGAAAACTGTGACTCTTGCTCCTAGCAAAGACAGAGATACAGATATATTATGAAGTCTGTCACCTAGACATTAGTCTATAGGCACTTAATGTTCCAAATAACTACAAGTCTCTTAAAGGGGTTGTCTCACTACATTGATTCATCTTACCTCAGTCCTTTTTTCTTGGTGTCATTTTGAATTCAGGGGCATATTTACTGACTTCTACTAGGCTGAAGTAGAAGTCAGGTCTGTAGCTATAGCAACCAGTGCAGGCAGTCTATCATGAGAGATTGAACAGGTCTGTAGCTATAGTGACCTGAGGAGCTGATAGAGCCCATACAAGAGTGGATATCTAGGAAAGGTAGGATACTGTTAATGGATACAAATTGCAAAATGACTTGTTTTTGCAAGATCTTTAACATAAAAAGTAGTCCTTATAGTGAGACAACCCCTTAAAAAAAAAATTAAAAATTCACTCTAGACTATACATTATGCTGATTGAAAAAGCCTTTCTTAATTATCACATATACATTCTATACTGATTTGCAGAGCAGGATATGAAACTAATAATAAAACCTTTCAAAATTCCTACTGGTGGGGCATAGCACAGTACACCTGTACTATATATCCTAAACCACACTAGACTAACATTCAATAAAATCATACATTAATCACAAAGCATTCAGGATAGTGAACAGGAAGAAAAAGCAGGGATCACAGGCCGTTTTTTTATATTTTCAATATTTTTTTTCCCTTTTTTTGCTTCATACATAAGGCTTCATTTTTAATTAACATTAGAATTGTTTTATTGGGGAAAAGGTAATAATAATAATAAAAAAAAAAAAAACTTTTCTTTTTTTGCGTTGTGTTTTTCATAGCAAAAAAGAACACTCAAATAAATTTCAAAACGGTGTTTCCCTTTTTGCTGTGGCTGTTTTAGTATAGGTGATATTGTATATAGTTTTAAACTGTTAAGTGGTAGGAATCAGGGCTAAAAGTTGTGATTTGGGATGTCAATGCTTTTTTATGATTTTTTTATTTTATTTTATTTTGTATTTATGTTTCGATTTATTTTACTTATTGTCAGGAAAGGAATATTTGGGGCATATATTTACCACCTAATTATTTTTATATGGTTTATTTCCCTTAAAGCTGACATATTATCCCCAGTTACAGGGGAAATACAATTCCATTACTGACTGTAGGACTGATCGAGTAGTGCCTATGCTCTGCTTATGCTCTGAGCTTAATCCCAGGAAACCTCTATAACTCGCTGGATACAAAGTCCTACAGACACAATTCAAAATGTTGGCACAAACATGCCCAGACAAAGGGAGGCAGCTTAAGCCACAAATGGAAGATCAACATTGTATTATCGGTACTCTCTGTTTCGGAATGGGATGTCCAACAAGCTTATATAGGTTTATTGATCAGGTGTCTATTTACTTTCGCCATACAGCTGTTTCAAAATTATTGTTATAAATTCAAGGTTGAAGGATGAAACAGGCCATGTCAACTGCTCACCTAAAAGACCAGTTACAGTAGATGATATTTCTTCACATTTTTAAATCTTTTTCCATACTTCTGCTTTATATAAATAAGAAAAGCCCGCTCATGCATACAGTAACTGATGACTCATTCAGATATAAAAAAAAATTTGGTACGTAGGCAATGGATTTTATAAAAATGTGTTTTAAATACTGGGTTGTAATGCTGATAACTGAGCTGAAATGAATGCAAAATAATAACTGTTTTATTCTACCTTGCTGGGTTCAGAACAACACTAGAAAGCTTACAAACATACACAATAACCTAGAGTCTAATTGAATCAAGGCCTTTATGTTCATGCTGACATTTCAATATAAGGGGCTGCTTTTTAAAAAGAATAGCTTGACCCTAGGGCTAAGCTGTAAAATGCAAGGGCACAGGGCAATGTAGTACCACACATAAACCCATTTCCTGTATGTTGTTCAAGAATTCAAACAGAAATAACCTGACACATTGAAAAATGACAAAACGTATCATGTCAATCACTTGCTTAGAATGCTAGTATTAAATGTATTATGTTTTAACATTTCTATATCGTAACATTTTTGGTGGATAAAGGTACAATGTGTCTATTGAAAACAAAAGAAGAGAAAAATATTACTATTGTCATTACATTATATTACATAATGGGCAATGTGTATTACAATGTACAGGCAGAACAATCACTAAAGACAAATAAAGCTTTTGAAACCTTAACTACTGAGGTATTAATATTTTTTGCACATCAAAGAGTAATACCTCTTCAGTTCATTTCTTAATATTGTACTGGTTAAATTTAATGTGAACTTTATTTAACCTCACGCTCATTTTTTATTCTGCAGTTTGGAGATGTAAAGTTTATTGTTACAATAGGCTTTTGTTTCCTGATAGTTTCAGAAATGTCTATTGTCTACCTCACTGAAAGGAATCTGTTTTTAGGAGAAATCCCTGTAACTTTGGACATCCAGCTGATGCCCTAAAGAAAATATTGCAGCATTTGAGCACCTCTTGCACTCTTGTTCCATGGGTATGTAAGAACGCATCACAATTTATATATAACATGCACTAGTCAAATTATGTTGATACAGACACATGGTCAAGCTTAGGCACAAAGCTTAGCAAAGGGTGTTTTCTTTTGCTCTACTTCTTAAGGTTTTTAAGCCTACAAAAAACCGGGCAACCAATATTGAAACCATAAGGTAAATAAACAAATACCAACAACAGCCTTATGAAAAAATCAATCTTTATTACACCAAATAATACAAAACAATAACAGTGAAACAATAAAAACCTAACAAAAAATTAAAATATACACAACCCACCCAACAGAAAAAGGATACTACTCTCCAACATCTATGAGTAAATAAGCTGAAGAAAATACATTTAGGCAAAGAAGTACCCCGACGCACGTTTCGCTCAAACGCTTCCTTAAGGGGTTTGGCTCCTCGGGGTTTGGCTCCTCTCCACACGTGGGTGGCTGGTTGGCTAAGTATGTTTTATATTGCATTAGTTCTTATATGCTTGTACTTCTTTGCCTAAATGTATTTTCTTCAGCTTATTTACTCATAGATGTTGAAGAGTAGTAGCCTTTTTCTGTTGGGTGGTTTGTGTATATTTTATTTTTTTGTTAGGTTTTTATTGTTTCACTGTTATTGTTTTGTATTATTTGGTGTAATAAAGATTGATTTTTCCATAAGGCTGTTGTTAGTATTTGTTTTCTAAAGGTTTTTTAGTTAAAGTGGCATATTCTGATGACAGATTCCCTTTTTGTATTATGTTTATCTGCTTATCTGTTTATTGTTAAGGCCAACAGGAAAATTTAAATGAACAATTTTAGACCTAGATTATTTACCTAACACAGAAAGGTTATTACCATTAATTACATTAAAGCTCTAGACCACTGGGACCTAAATGGGTATTCCCATGAAGCAAAGCCTAGTGGCACAGTCGGCTCTCAGCTAGCTGCGAGGCAACCGTGCATGAGATGGAGGAGGGTAGCACTTGCGGCCATCCTCTTCATTTACTTTTATGGGAGTTCAGAATATAGTGTGTGAGTTTGGCTATACTGTATTTGAGCATTTCCAAAGAAGTGAATAAGGAGGACAGGCACAAGTGCCGTCCTCTTCAATCTCATGCATGGTCAGCTCGCAGCTAGCTGAGAGCTGACCGTTCCATTAGACTTTGCTTCATGGGAATACCACTTTAAGATTTTGAAGCATAGTTTAAGGGGCAATGGTGTTTAGAGGGATGGCTGATAACTTGGAAGCACCTGGGTAGGTTGTTATTCTAGCCTTATTAGACCTTTTTTCAACTATAGTTGTAACAATGATTTTTGGGTTAGTGCAGGCTGTGACCAGTCCTGTTTCATGAGTAATGTCACAAAGAAAACATTTGAAGAGGTCTAGGGAAAATGTATGAATTTATAGGGAGCTGACATAAGGGATAGAGATGAGTTCTTGTTATATTTTATAGGGGAGAACTGAAAGCAATCTGTGAAGGGGTATCGGCGAATGTTACCATTAGGCTAAAGTTTCTAGAAAGGTCCACCATGTCAGAAAACTGTTCTTTGATCCCCATTTCACCTCTAGCTCACACTTCCCTCACACTTCCCTCCTGCGAGATGCACGCTGTCCGCATCAACTCCCCCTCCAACCTTCAAGTGGCCGTTGTCTACTGACTGCCAGGCCCTGCCACCACCTTCCTCGACCACTTTGCTTCCTGACTTCTCCACTTTCTTTCTGCTGACAACCCCACGATTATCATGGGAGAATTCAACATCCCCATTGACACACCCCATTGTCTTGCCAACAAACTCCTTTTCCTCTTCTCTTCCTTTGGCCTCTCACAGTGGACTTCTGGAGCCACACACAAAGACTGACACACACTTGACCTCGTCTTCCCCCGCTTCTGCCCCTTAGCTAAAATCTTAAGATCTCATCTCTCCATTTCTAACCACCTTCTTCACCCTCTCGACTTCACCTGTCCCTCCTGTCTCAAATCTAGTGCATCCCCGCCGGAACCTCCAAAACCTTAACTCTTGCACATTCTGTGACTCTCTTGCACCTCTCTTTACTATATCCTCATTTTATGACCCAGGTGTAGCTACTGCTTTCTACAACAACACAATCACCTCCACCACTCTTGATTCAGTCGCTCCTCGCAAGCACAATAGAACCCACAAAATCAGCAGACAACCCTGGTACAGAGATTTCAATAAACAGCTGAGGTGAGCTTCCAGAATTGCTAAATGCCATATGCAATGCATGTAGCATTTAGCATGTAGCATGCTTGAGAAAGGGGGGAGTTACCTCTCGAAACTTCGCATTCCACAGGGGTGTTATGCTCAGCCTAGTAGACTGCTACTGCCGTGTTACATGCATTGCATGATTTAAATCGAGATTGGATTTGTTGACACTATAACAGTGCACCGCGGACGAGACTATTCAGGATACAAGTATGTCTTTTCTATTTTAACACTTGTATTTACTTCTACCATAAAGTTTGCTACGGCTGTTTATATATATATGTCTGTTTTATGAACTGTTGAGAAAACTGAATTTACCATCTTTCCTCTATCCCACTCTATCCTCCTACCTGATCGCTCTATCACAGTCAATGGCTCTAAACTCTTACCGGTTCCACTTGAGATAACCTTTGACACCTCTCTGTCTTTCAAACCATACATCCAAGCCATTCAACAATTTTAACAGATCTTCTGTTACCTTTAATATTAACAGTGTGCTTTGATCAGGCAGAATATCTTTCTTTTGCACAATACGTTTAGAGCTAAAGTGAGTCTTCAACATTCAGCTTCAGGAAAATAAGTTCCGTAATCAAGAACCACCAAAATATAGTGATGTCTTATAGTGGATTTTGTGGTGGGACCAACTAAATACATGATTCTTCAAAAGACACCTCAATTATGGACGCTTGAAAGACTGCAGGTCCTAATCAGGTGCTAATCTGATATATGTTGCATGATTCCTAGAAGCTTTTTTAACCTCTACCTCCACCCCTGGACAATAAAACCTTTGGAGAATTTTCTCGTGTATATTTTTAGGAGCTGATACCGAAAGCCATTCAACAATGTCACCTATATAATTTTATCATTCACAACAGTAACGCCTTCCCAAACATTTATTACATTAGGGTATATTAACTGTGTGGTTCCAGATTTAGCTTGAGATAGATCTAGGTCTGGCATATTTAGTTTACTGGGAGGAACATTCTCCTTTATAGCTAAAACATGTAATAGAAAATTATCAGGGTTATTGCTCATGTCTATTAATAGCCCAATTTTTGTGTCATCTACCGGAGGCAACATTTTGTCCTAAGGAGGTATTTTATCCCTTTTTGAGACCCTCCCCCTCCAACTACCAAAATAAGTGGAAACCGTGCCTCAATATTACATACTGCATTAAAGGGTTTTTTGCCACACCAATTTCATAACTGACAGTTAGAAATACAATCTAAACTATTCTATGGGGTAAATTTTGGTAAATCTGTGCATGAAAACACGTTTGTCCAGTAAATAATCTTCAATTATCAGTCTGGCATGCACCAAGGTAACTAGGCTTTCTGAATTCAGCAAGGATTTCAGCATAATGTTGATTACCTGAGGCTTAGTTTCTAGTCCAGGTTCTGCAACACACATAGGTCCCACAGATAGCAACTGAAGCTTGCTAGCAGCACATCCCATGATCTCAGAAGTAAGAGGGCAATAGACATGCAAATGCCACAGTGCATGGCATCGCAAGCACTAAGATTGACGTGTATGAAAGCTGTCTAGGACTAAGACTTCCATTGTTGCCCATAGCAACCAATCAATGCTCCCCTTTTATTTTTTCAGAGGACTATATGAAATGATAGAGGAGCTCTGATTGAAAGAAAGTCTTAGACCTACACAGTTTTCATACATGTGGTCCTATATTTTGACTTGCCTCCTTGACAGGGGGTCCTTTACATGGCTGTTAAACCACCCATCAGTATCACCAGTTATTTACCCGTGAGAGATCTCTATAGTCCCATTTTCTAACCGGGATGGCTAGAAACCTCCGGATATGGCGGATCCTCTGGGCCCACCGCGGGCGCAGATGGTAACACTAGCGGTGGGTAGCCGAAGTGCAGCACTGAATAGCCGGACACTGGTGATGGGTAAACGGTTGGTGTAGCTGTAGTCAGGTAACAGGGTCCCAGATAGGTAACTAAGGCATTACAGCAGCAGGAATCAGCAGGCAGTAACCGGAGAATAATATGTCAGGAAACAGCAGGGAAACGGATGCGCTGGACAGTGCAGGGTTAAATGCGGAAGTTCACAGGAACACCGGAAACCAGGGGGTTAACTCAGCAGGAGCTTCAGCAAACAGAGGTCTAGCTCAAAGGAAGAACACCAAGAACCAAGAACTGACCCAGAGCATCGGGAGGAAGTTGAGAAAGGCTGGATAAAGCGAAATGTGCCAGGTGGTAGGCTGCGCCTGCTGCCATGATATAGATGACAAAGGATTTCTGAGCATATGCATTGGGATGGAGAAATTGAAACCATTAGGAAACAATTTCAGGAGGAAAATGTGAAAAATAGAGACAGTTGGTGGAATGACACCTTTTCCTTCCTTAATCCATTGAATTGGTTTAGAGGGTTAAGTGGATGGCTTATGTGTATTGCAAGTTTTTATAATATTGCTTTTAGTATATGTGATGATTAAAGCTATTTTATTTTGTTTCCCAAAGGCACGTAAAGGATCAAAGACATGACGTCAACCTGCTTTGAAAACGCAATGAGCGAAAGGAGAGCAGACCTGGGTCAAGATAATTTTTTTACAGGGCTCGCCATAGTGCAGGTCAGGGACTGTCGACCAGTTGTCAGTAGTTATTATTAATTTTGGGCAAGTTAGGTAGGGAAAGAAAGCATTTGTCCGGAGTTAGAGTGGGCTCACCTGTATCACAAAAGGAGGGAATTGATAGGGATTAGATAGCAGAGAAATGTCAGCTCTCCTCTAAGTATCAATGTTTCAGCCATTTTATGCTTGTATCAGCTTTAATTGTCAGCGTACAGCTTACTAAAGTTTTGACACAACCTGAGAACAATCGTCTGTTCTTTTGCAAGCTTCAAGCTCATGGTCAGATATGAAGAGATATTTTCCTGGTCTTCTGCTAAAGGATGGAAACAATTCGTGTTGAAAGACTCTTCTAAACAATAATGAATACTACTGGGAAACATGCCAATGCTATGTCCTTAAAATGTCTGAGCTTTGCCTTTGACCCCTTCCTGCCAGATGGTCATAATAATATGGCTCTTATTTTCTTTTAATCTTCACCTTCTGAAAGCCATAACTTTTTCATTTTTCGACCTACATAGACATATGAGGGCTTTTATTTTGCAAGACAATGTACAAAAGATGTACTTCATAATGGTGTTATTCATATTACAATAGAAAATACTGGGAAACGACAAAAAAATGTGAAAAAAAAACGTATTTTCCCCATGTTTGCGGGAGTTTTGTTTTTACGCCGTTAATTCTTCAGTAAAAATTATGTGTTCTTTGTATTCTACAAGTTTATACGCATCCAACAATACCAAACATGTATGGTTTCTGTTATGTCTTGGTACCGTAAAAAACAATTCAAACATTTTCTTTTTCTTAAATTTGCACAGCGGCGCGATTTTGTGCGGCCAATAACTTTGTACTAACACCTACGGACGTGAGTGAGGTGGCATTTTTGTGGGCTGAAGTACACTTTTTATTGCTAGCAGACTGGAATGCATGTGACTTTTTTTATTCAATTTTATTTCAATTTTTATGTGACGTTAAATAACCCAAAAAATGCAATTTTGGCGTCTGGAATTTTTTTCTTTTTATGTTATATTTTAAGAGATCAGACTTTATGTGTAATATGTGTGACTTTTTTATTATTTTTTTATTTGTAAAATGGTGAAATGGGGGTGATTTGAAATTTTAATCATTTTTTTATTTTTTTTAAACTTTAATACTTTTTTTTTAACTTTATCTTTGAGTCACCCTAGGGCGCCTCACCACTGGGGTGTGTGATTGTTTATACAGCCTAATGCATTGCATATGCAATGCACTAGGGTTTACAAAGATGGCAGTTTCCCCACTTCCTGCCTCACGAGGAAGCCATAAAGGTGCAAAGTGAGATAAAGCATCTGTTTGCCCAGGTTCACAAGAAAATGGCTAAGAAACAGCAACAGGTGAATCAGTCCCTGCAACAGCAGATACAAGCTTTGGCGGAGAGGCAAGGGCGACTAAGGGGCGGCAGGCGGCACCCCGACAGCTCGTGCAGAGCGCTTTAAGGAAAATGACGGCCGAGGATGACATTGAGACTTATCTGGGCCTCACTGAGAGGGAACAACTACACCAAGACCAGGGGCGGATGTGCTGGCCCCCTTTCTTACGGGAGAACCCCAGAAGGCATACTCAAAGTAAGTGAGGTAAATTACAAGGTATACCAACTGGGGAGAAGGAAGCCATTTCAAATTTACCATATAAACTTACTGAAGCCCTGCAAGGACAGAGGTTCTCACGGCGGGAAGCGGCTCCAAGAAATTACCCAGCACCGAAGTACCAGAGGTCCGTATATCATAGTCGTTACCGGCAGTTCAAGTGCAAGAGGTCAGAGAGTTTCTGCAGAGGAATAGAGAGACCTTCTCAGAAGTACCAGATCGGATAAATGTCATTGAGCATGACACTGTGACAGACCCCGGCCAAAAGCTAAGACTGAGGCCAAATCATGTGCCAGAAGCTCAGAGGAAGGCTATCTCAGAGGAGATATAGAAGATGTTATGCTTGGGAGTTATAGAGAGGTCAAAAAGTGGCTGGTCAAGTCCCATAGTCCTTATCCCTAAACCTGATGACACTCTCAGGTTTTGTAATGACTTTCGAAAGTTAAAGTTTGACTCCTATCCCATGCCAAGGGTGGACGAGTTAATTGAAGGGCTGGGCCCTGCAAGATAGATTACCACCCTTGATTTGACCAAAGGCTATTGGCAGGTGCCACTCACCAATGCAGCGAAAGAAAAAAAAAATTTCCATGCCTGATGGCCATTTTCAGTATTTGGTACTCCTTTTTGGCCTATACGGTGCCTCAGCCACTTTTCAAACGATGATGGATTTAATTCTATAGCCCCACAGAGCACATTCAGTGGCCTACTTATATGATGTGGTCGTTTTTAGCACAGACTGGGAATCGCATCTACGTAAGGTCCAGGCAGTGGTAGACTCCATTTGGGAGGCTGGTATGATGGCAAACCCAAAAAAGTGTGTGATCAGTCTTGAAGAGGCACGCTACTTGGGTTGCAATATTGGACGTGGAGTTATTAAGCCACAAATGGACAAAGTAGAGGCTATTAAAAACTGGCCACAATCAGTTTCAAAAAAGCAGGTGATAGCCTTCCTAGGGATAGCTGGATATTATCAGAGGTTTGTCCCAAATTTTGCCATGATCGCAGCTCCTCTTACAGACCTTACAAAAGGAGCTAAGTTCCATAGGGTAAAATGGGATGAGAAGTCAGAGGAGGACTTCCAAAAAATTAAAAGAGGTCTTATGTAAGAGACCGTTGTTAATTGCACCTGACTTTAAAAGGGAGTTCATAGTACAGGCAGATATCTCAAAGGTTGGGCTAAGAGCAGTCCTCTCACACATAGTTAATGGTGAAGAACACCCAGTGTTCTACCTAAGCAGGAAGCTAACATCGGCAGAAAAAAATTCCGCCATAACTGAGAGGGAATGCCAGGCTCTTAAGTGGGTGATCGAGTCATTAAGATACTATTTGTTGGGCAGACAATTCAGGTGCTCACCAACCACTCACCTTTAAAATGGATGACCCAGAATAAAGGTAAAAATGCTAGTGTTACCGGGTGGTTCTTGGCCGTACAAGACTACAAGTTTTATGTGGAACATCGTCCTGGTTCTCAACAAGGCAATGCGGACACGTTGTCATGTGTCCATTGTATGAAGGTGCAGTGTGCTCCTCCCCACAGATATGAGCAGAGGGGGGTATATAAGGCCCAGACTTGTAAGGATGTGAATGGGGTATACATAGCCCCCAGAGTTCTTGCTCAGGTATAGCAAGACTAATGCACGTCAACGAGAAACCTGGCCTCGGTGAGGTAGAAGCCGTCACTTTGTTTGTGTGAGCTGCGGTAGGTGGTTGGCACACGTTTAGCAGTGTAGTTTAGCTGTGGAAACACAGCTTAGTCCGAGATGGCTTTTACCAGGAGCAGTCACAGAGTTGGCAGGGTGACTGCTCCCGGTGTTCCAGTGCCAGGATTTGGTTGGTCTATATAAATCATTTAGTTAGCTGACTGTGTGGGTCTGCAGCTACAGGTCAGGAAGTTTGGGCCTGAGAGGCTACACCAAAGCATCCCAAGTTACAAGACAGTAGTAAGGAGTTCTACTGTTAGTTAGTGCTCGGACGAGCAGCACTTTATTTTATGTATAGTTTGTTTTGACATACGTCTTTTGGCTGCCACCTGAAAATTAATGCCGGACAAGAACCGTGCTTCTACCGCAAGGCTGTCTGTGTCTCTATTGCCCTGGGACTTTGTTATACCACTGAGCTGACTCCCTTACAATTTATAGATATATAGATAGATAGATAGATAGATAGATAGATAGATAGATAGATTACATAGTTTGCTGTATGTCACTGATAACATTAATTGGCCACATGGCATTGGCATGGTTTCCTGAGATCTCGTAAATCTGTCTTAGCCCTGTTGTCATTTTCATTTTCCCTGTTTCAAGTATTTCTCACAGCCTACCAGTAATAATTGCTGGAAATATATAGGCTGATAGCCAGAGCAGGATGTTCAATTCATCAACACAGCAGCTACTTCTCACTAACTCCTACGCTTCCTACAGCAGGCCTGCTATTGATAGTGATAAGAGAGAGGCTGATTGTGTAGTAGGAGCTCAGTTGACTCTAAGCTCTGTAGCTAATGATGAGATATCTGAGCCGCTTCAGTCAAGACAATTCTTTGAGTCAGGCAAGACTTTCATACCACAGACGTCAAAACACCATTGTAATGTATGGAACCTCTGACCTAAGCTGCTCTAGATCTTACACAGTAACCTTATAAGTATTCTTTTCATTCATACCCTACATTTGAGTGGTAAGAGATTGTGAAGGAATAACATACATTTTTAAGTCATGCAATTTAGTATTGTTCTCATCTTCAGCACAAATTATAACAGAGGAGGGGTATGCTTGCAGAGTTAATTTAGCAAATGTGCAATTTTAGGCATTCAGATTCTTGCTACGATAACATGGCTGTGATGTTGCTACAGACCATGTCAACATTTGGTTTAACAGTATACCGGCATTGTTTTGAATCTGACTGTTAATGACCATGTGAATTTTGATGGTAAAACTGCTGTTAACCAGCAAAACCTAATTTAACCTCTTATTATCATTATCTGCCAACCTTGGGAACAGGTTTCCAGAAAACTTAAGTACAGTTAAGAATAGTGCTTGAAGAATGATGACAATTTTTTTGGGGGAATGAACAACACCCTATTTACATATACCACATCTCTCTTTACAGAGACTGGGACCTCTCGGACGTTCTGCGAGATGTGACAAGTATATTCACACAGATGATCTGCTCACCGTATTGCTGGGTGGGAACATTCCTTAAAGGGGTTTTGCCCAAGAAGTGAGATTCTTACCTCTTAGGGCTTGTTCGCACAATGTTTTTGTGATCCGTTTTATGGATCCAACAATGATCAGTGTGATTTCCATAGCTTTCAGTGACAAAAGCGCATGCCTGTTCTCACGAGAGAACAGCGATGCACTTTTGAGAGCTTTCCTCTGCTGCATTGTGCGGATCCGTCTTTAGAAATGACAGGTCATTTCTTGTTTCGTTTTCTGCAACAGAAGTCCCCGTAGGAAACAAGGGGATCCGCTTTTGTCATGCGGAAAGCGGATCCCAAAGCGCAGCAGAGATTTGCTTAAAGTTGTGATGCGCTTTACATGCTGAAAGCTCAGGGAGATGACGTAACAGCTGCTGGGATTGGAGGTGCCGGGATGCGAGAGGTGCTGGTGAGCTGGGATCAGAAGTGCCGGGATACGAGAGGTGCCGGTGAGCTGGGATCGGAGGTGCCGGATAAGAGAGGATGCTGAGTGAGCTGGATCGGAGTCGTTAGCCGGGGGGTTTGGACCAGGGGGGTCCCGGGTAGCTGGACCGGAGGTGCCGGGATACGAGAGGTGCCGGTGAGCTGGGATCGGAGGTGCCGGGATATTAGAGGTGCCGGTGAGCTGGGATCAGAGGTGCCAGGATACGAGAAGTGCCGGTGAGCTGGGATCAGAGGTGCCGGGATACGATAGGTGACGGTGAGCTGGGATCGGAGGTGCGGGGGATGGATCGGAGGTGCGGGAGGGAGACTTTCCGAGGAAAGAAATGCAGTGAAAAGGAAGCCATTCAAAACGCATCTGGAAAACGGATCCGTAAAACACATTTTACAAGCATACAAACGGATCCAAATCAGCATCAGCTGTTGCGTTTTTGGGATACGCTTTTCGGATGCAGTTTTGATGCAGTGTTCAGTGGTAAAAAACGGATCCGTAGAATGGATTCAAAACGCGTGTGGAACAGCCTATGGGTGAAAAACCTGCATCCGTAAAGCGGAACAGAAAAACGCAAGAGGCGATACTTTATGTGGATCCGTATTGCATGCTTTTCACTTGCGTTTAACGGATCCGCTTTATGGATACGTTTTCAGAGTCTCTCTCTCTCTCTCTATTTCTCTCTCTCATCAGCGGTGGCAGCAGCACACTGTACTTGGCATACCCGAGCCCGGCGGCGCCGCCAGCAGCAAAGTTCCGAGCCCGGCGACGACGCCGGCAGCAAACTCCCGAGACCGGCGGCTTCGCCGGCAGCAAACTCTGCTCGGCTGAGCCGAACTCGGCGGCGGCAGCGCACTTCCGAGCCTGGCGGCAGCAGCACACTCCCGAGCCCGGCGGCGGCGCTGGCAGCAAACTCTGCTCGGCTGCGGCGAGCCCGCCGGCCGCAGCGCACTACCGAGCCTGGCGGCGGTAGCACACTCCCGAGCCTGGCGGGGGCGCCGGCAGCACACTCTGCTCCGCTGTGCAGAGCCCGGGGGCGTCAGCAAACTTGAGCCCGGCGGCATCAAACTCTGCTCGGCTGTGCCGAGCCCGTCAGCAACACCTCCATCCAACGTTCCTGCCCCCTGCAGTCACGCTCACCTCCAATTCATCAGCTGTGCACTGCACTTTTCGGATGCGCTTTCAGACGGCAATATGTACACACAGTGTGGAGTGCTTTTGGACAGGTGCCAAAAGCAGACTCCATTATTCCCTACGGGCTTTCACTTGTGTAGAACGCAAGAAGAATTGACAAGTCAATTCTTAAAGCGGATCCGAAAAGTGCAGTGCAGGAGAGCTCTCAAAAGCGCATTGCCGATCTCCCGTGGGAACGGCGACGCGCTTTTGCCATTGAAAGCAATGTTAATCACACTGACAATTGTTAGATCCATTTTGCGGATCCGTAAAACAGATCCTTAAAACGGATCACAAAAACGTCGTGTGAACAAGCCCTTAATCTGCTCAGAAGAGAAAATAAACAAACATGTTGCCTCACAGGGATGAGAGAGGGGGGCTGAGAACACAGCCATGAAACAAGGAGCATTGTGCAATGTTTACTCAAATAATCACATTCAACTAGCAGATTCTCTATACAAAAGACAAGATCTTTCTCCCCAGTCCCTTGCCAGCTCCTTCAAATTCCCTGTCATCAGATAAGAAGTGCAAACATGCAAACTCTACCAGATCAGATCCTCTCAGCTGCTGGTGGTATCTAATGCAAACTTTTAAGTAACTAAGGGCATGTAAAGAAAGCTGTAACTCTCACAGGCTTCACTTTTTGTAATCACATATTTTGGGAAAAGTGATTAAATACCCATTTTACATCATGGCAAGACCGCTTTAAGTGATTCAGTCTGTTGCATGGAAAGCAATATCCATTCCAACCAATTTTCAACAAACAGCATAAAGAAATCCAGCAACAGGAGAAAAGCTATATCCCAGGCTTCCAAGAAAGATAAAATTAGTCTTTTATTTAATCATGTTAAAAACAAGCATGTGATACAAAGGAGTGAAAAATTATGGACTTAGCTGATGCGTTTAGGCAAACTGCCTTATTCGTAGCATGCAAGCACTACCACTCTGCTAAAATAAGAAGACTTCTTGACTTCAATGACATATGCCCAACCTCAAATTAGGGGGCACTATCGTCATTTGGGAGTTTTCGCCTCGGCAGAGACATGTATTAACCCCTTGAGCCGAACACCTGAAAAGTGCTTAGTAACCAGCAAATCATTTTAGTTTTTGCCTCTTTGCATTTCAACAGTCGTAACTTTTTTCATTTTTTCAATGACACAGTTGTATGAGGCCTTGTTTTATTGTGGACAAGTTGTACTTTTTGGGGCAATAGTTTAAGTTCACTTATAAGTTATTGCAGAATTTTTTTTACATTTTTTTGACACCATTCACATTTCACACTAAAGTTTTTTTATTTCTACACTTTTTTATGTTTTTTCCTTTTTTTAAATCCCATAAAGGGTTAACTGTTTTACATTTTTTTAAACTTTGAAATGTATTAGCATATTCGTATATGCTAATACATTATAATCTGTGTCAGTTTGACACAGATAGCTATCAGGGTAGCACACAGTCTGCCTTGATCGCTGGCTTCTTACTCAGATAGCCCTGGAGCCACTTCAGGTCCCCAGGGCTGACTGTTCAGCCATTCTCCTGGGTCTTTCGGGTTGCCGGAGTCCCGATCACCCAACCAAGCAGGGTAAAGCCCTCTGATTACGCTGCGGTCACGAACCGCTGCAATCAAAGGGTTAAGCTCCGGGGAGCGGAGGTTTCCCACCATCCCTGGTGCTTGCAGGGCGCGCTGGAACAGGGGGTGTGAATATAGCTCCTTTTCATGC
>JAODAL010010282.1:0-55000 GCA_025379985.1 Phyllomedusa bahiana
GCGCAGCGTAGGGCCTGTTTCTCCCCTGACACCGCGCAGCCCCGGGAGTCGGGGGCAAACAAATCCCCAAAATCCCGGGCCGGTCTCTGAGCGCTCGGGACCGGGGGGCCCGGGGGGGTTTTAGAAAAACCGGGGTGCCGGCCGGGCCCGGGGGGCCGGAGCCCCCGGGGCGCCCGGCACTGGGGGCCCCAGGCGGAAGGGGGGCCTGGGTTCGGGGGGGGCCGCGCCCCGGGGCCCCGCCTGGCCTTGGGGGAATAAGGGGGGCCCCCCTTTCCGGGGGGCCCCCCAAACCACCCCGGGGGCCTACGGGGGTACGGTTTTTAAACCCCCCGTAAAAAGGGCCCCCGCAGGCTAAATACAGGTTGGGGGCAGGCTATATACAGGCGGGGAGAGCTGGGTATATAAAGGGTGGGGGGCAGGCTATATAAAAGGGTGGGGGAAAGCTGGGCTATATTGGGAAAGGGGGGGAAAAGCTGGGCTTTTGCAAAGGGTGGGGGGCAGGGGTATATACAGGTGGGGGGCGGCTATATTAAAAGGGTGAGGGGGCCGGGGTAAAAAAAAGGCGGGGGGGGAGGCTATATAAGGAAGGGGGAGAGCGGCCAAAATACAGGCTGGGGGGGAGGCTATAAAGGTGGGGAAGCGGCTATATACCCGGCTGGGGGGGGTTGGGTATATACAAAGCTTGGGGGAGGCTTAAAACAGGGGGGGGCAGGGTATTTACAGGCTGGGTGGGCAGGCTATATTTCAGGCTGGGGGGCAGGCTATTTTAGGCTGGGGGAGAAACTTTGGGTATATACAGGCTTTTGGGGGGGACTGGTATAAAAGGCTGGGGGAGAAACTTTGGGTAATACGGCTGGGCGAGAGTGGGGTATATACAAGGCTGGGGGAGAGCTGGTTTTAATTTCTGGCTTGGGGGTGAGCTGGCTATTTTACAGACTGGTTTGGGGGGAGCTGCTAATACAGGCTGGTGGGGGGAGCCCCTTTATATACAGGGGTGGAGGCGAGGGCCCGGGGTAATACCCGACCCGGGGGGGAGAGATGCTACATACAGGCTGGGGGAGAGTGGGTTTGGGGGGGGGGGGCTATTTTACAGGGTGGTTTTACCCCCTCTATATGCTGGCTGGGTAGTGGTCTATACTTTTGTGGGGAGGTGGCTTAAACTGTTGGGGGCCTTTTTGGGGAGGAAAACTGGCTATATATGGGGTTAGGGAGAGCCCACTGTAACTTTTGGGTGAAAGGGGGGAGCTATCTGTAAATGGCGATGGGGGAGCTATTTTGTTTTACTGGCGATGGGGGAGAGCTATCTTTTATACTTTACTGGTGGGGGAAGGGGGGGCTATCTTTTACTGGCTTTGGGGGGGGAGCTATCTTTATACGGGGTGGTAGGGGGAGCTATCTGTATACTGGCTGGGGGGGAGCGGTATCTGTATAAATGGGGTGGTGGGGAGGCTATCTGTAAAAATGGGGGTTTTGGTGGGGGAGGAAACTATCTGTATAAATTGGGTGGGGGGATGCAAATTTAAAAACTGGGTGGTGGGGGAAAACTATCTTATTTCTGGCTGGGGGGTTTTTTTTTTCTTTTAATGGGGGGAGAGCTAAACTGTTTTTTGGGTGGTGGGAGAGCTTCTGTATTTCTGGTGGTTTGGGGAAAACTTTTATTTTGTTCCCTTGGGGGTTTTATACTGGGTGGTGGGGGTGGGGGCTATTTTGTTTTACTGGGGTGGTGGGAGAGCTATCTGTATAAAATGGCTGGTGGGGAGAGCTTTTTTTTGTAACCCAAAGGGGATAAAATTCTGGTGGTGGGGGGAAACTATCTGTTTATTGGGGCCCGTTTTGGTTGGGGGAGGCCCCTTTTCTTTTTAATAACTGGGCTGGGGGTGGGGAGCTATTTTCCTTTTTTCCAAAATGGTGGTGGGAGACTTTTCTTATACTGGCCCGGTGGGGAGGCTATCTGGTATACGGGTGGTGGGGGGGAAACTAACTGGGATACTGGTGGGGGTGTGAGCTATCTTATACCGGGGGGAATGGTTTTGGTGGGGGAGGGTATCTGTAAACCAAATATACTGAAACCCGGGGTGAGAGTTCTGTATAACTTTTGGGTGGTTTTTTGGTGGGGGGAGCTATTTTGTATACTGGCTGGTGGTTTAGAGCTATCTTTTTAAAATGGCTGGTGGTAGAGCTATCTTGTTTTAAAAATTTGGGCCCTTTTAGGGTGGGGAGAGCTATCTAAAACTGGCGGTGGGGAGAGCTATTTATCTGGTTTTAAAATTTGGGGGGGGGGGTTTGGGGATGAGACCACTACCCGTTAATACTTTCTGTGGGGAACTATCTTTCCCTTTTTAAATGCCTGGGGGGGAAAGGTTTTCCCCATTAAAAACCTATCATGCTTGAGGGGAAACCCATATCTATATTTCCCTGCCTAAATTTTAGGGGGCCTTTTTCAAACCAAACCTTTAAATTAGGGGGCTTAAAAATAAATTTTAAGTAAGGAGTTGCTGGAAAAGTTTAGGGATTTTTTAAAAATATTTGGGGTCTAAATCTGCAGGGAATTTAGTTTTTTTCAGGGGAAATCAGCATGAAAGGGGTTTAACTGGAAGGAGAAAAAAACCAGAAGGAACTGTTGGGAAAAATTAAATTATTACTGTGTCAAAAAAACCACTTTTGTATGTAAAATTCAAAGTGGGGGAAACCTTTTGCCAAGGGGGGTAATTTTTTCAAATTTTTGATAAAGTTAGGCTTTTTTAAAAAAAAAAAATGTGAGAGGAAGAGACAGCCAGATCTTGTTTTACTCAAAAAGGGGGCTTTATAATTCCCGACAAAGTTCTCATGTTTGAGAAGTTTTTGCTTGTTCTCTTCAAGAATAAGTTTCCTTTTGCTGTTCAACTATGGTTAATTGATTCTGGATTATTGCTGCTAAAGGTTATGGGCCAGTATCCAAGTAGCCCCAGTATCCAAGTTTTCACAGTATCCCAGAACAACAGTAAAGTGTTGATAACCAGTGAGAAGATAAATTAAGAAGATAGTGGCTGCTAAATAGCAATCCTGTGAAATTCTCTGTGCCAAGCCTGACAACCCAGAACTACCAATCCTGGAAATTCAAGGTGATGATTTGCTTCTAATATGAGAAGGTTAGTGAAATTAACAGGAGCCCAAGCCTGATCCTCATCTGGGAATGGATAGTGAAGGATCAGAAAGCTCCAGAGCACTTAGATCCCTCCACTATAGATGATGACCAGTTTGTACACTTATGACACAAATGTAACAATGCAATAGGACATTGTGGGAAGACTGCAGGAAAGTGCCATGAAAGAACAAATCTCAGAATAATGCTTATCTAATGAGGAAATTGTTTCAGTCTGAGTATGTAAGGGCCTAGAATATTGCAGGACTACATCAGAGAACCTAGAATTTGTGGAGCTTCTGCACAGATTAGGCGAAATTATAAAAGACTTCCATGGTTGCCTGGCACTGTTACTCAGCGGTCTTCACAGAAGATATGACCACAATGGTCACTGCAATAGATGCACGGCCCAGTGATGAGTCAATTAGAGTATGTGAAGACAAGCTTGTGGATGGTACAAGAGTAAATAACCAGAGTGTACAAGCAGCAGTGTATGTCCACCGAGAAACTGGCATTACAAGACTCAGGTTCATACAACACATAAGAGTTCATTATAAAAGGAAACCCGTGAATGCGTTGTATGCAGGAAAACTGGGTCACATAAAGGCAAATTGCAGAAATCTGGAAAGCATTAAAATGAATCAGCTTAATGAAAAATGGGGAACATTCTGAAGCAAACGTTGCTATTAAAGAAAGTAAAGGACAACTGTGTGTGCTGAATCAGATTTAATCTAAGTACAGGCAGATCAGCAAGAATGTTATGGTGCATAGACTTCCGGTGCCACAAGCCACATGACAAATAACAGAAGTTTCTTTTTTAATCCTGGCCAAAGCCAATCAGAAAAAGTCATCTTAGCCAATGGTCAGTATATAAACTTCGAAGGAATAGGGACGAGGCTACCGCCACTGCCTAGTGTCTCTAAGAACCAGACAGATCCAAGTAAAGGATGTGCTCTCATGTCCAAGTTCTTGAAAGCAACTGTTATCAGTGAAGAAAAACTCACGGGACGGGGAATGTTTGTTACTTATTATGGATGGACTCAGCTGCCATCATCACAAGAAAGGGTCATACTCTTGCAAAAGGAAATTATCAAAGATGGAGTGTACCAAGTTCACAATATCAGGAGGCTGGTTTTTACTGTCTAAACAAGAAACATGGGAATTGCATCCATGTGTGGCATCGACGTCTGGGCATAGGGACCCAGAAGCAATAACGATAAGATAGATCGGAAGAGCTTGCTATACGGCGTTACATTTGACCAAGCAGTCAGAAGATGATGTGGACTAGGGCCTTAAGGTGTTATATGACAAGGAAATCACTTTCCTAAACACAGCACACTATTCAGCACAGCCACTGGACTTGACTTCATACAGATGTGGAGTGGTCCAATGAGTACTCAAACAAACTGAAGAAGAGGATCTTTTTCTCACATTTATGATGATTTCCAGATTACAATTGTGTACTTGCTTCATAGCAAAAGATAGTTGCAGAGGAAAAAACTAGAGAGTTACTTAAGCTGAAGTAATCCAAAAATTTGGAAGTATGCCAAAGGACGTTATGCGTGCTGACAATTGGAACTGAAATACCAAGTGGAAAGGCACAAGCCATTTTAAAAAAAGAATGGAATCGTGTTCCAGACTTCCATACCATACCACCCTGGAACAGAATGGTGTCGCAGAGAGGAAAATACCGAATCTCTTTGTGAAAGTGAAGAAGTATGCTTTTGATGCGAGTTACCAACAATATTTGGGGAGAAGCAATAATGACTGCTTGCTATCTTCCAAAACAGATTACCAGGGAAAGTACAAAGAAAACTCCATCGATGGAGAATGGAAACAAAAAGAAGTGAATTTAAGCACCATAAGGAATACTATGGAAGTTAAAGCATTTGTGTATATGTTCTAGAGAAAAGAGTACAAAATGGGGAAGCTCATGCTAAGGAAGGAGTCCTGGTAGGCTACAGTTGAAACCCACAAAAAGGATACAGAATCCTGCACCAGAGACCAACATGGTGTCAATCGCAGAGATGTAGTAATAGATGAAAACTCCGCATCACTCAAATTCATGAAGTTACTCCAGTAATTCCACTTGAGCACAAGAAAGCAAACCACAGTCAACAAACTCAAGATAACAGGTAGAAGACGATGAGTGTGGGACGACTATCAGTTAATGAAGAGGAAAACTGTAACATACCTGCCTGAACCTTCAATCAGGAGATCCAATCAGGTGCAACAATGGTATTCCAGCTAAAGCCTGTCTTACTTGGTGGAAGCACATTGTGAGTCAGAGCTCAGTCATGGGAGGATGACAACTATTTCTCGTCCATGAAAAGCAGAAATGGATTAAAGCTGCGAGATGAAGAAAATGGAATCTCTTCAAAAGCTTCAGACATGGAACTAATTACCAGCCACCAAGGGTGTAAGAAAGCAAGTGGTGTTAAGTGGATTTTCAAAACCAAGTTTGACTCTGATGGTAACGTGCATTGATTCAAGCATAGACTAGTTGCAAAAGGGTACTTTCAATAATATGGGGAGAAGATTATGATGCTAATTTTTCTCCAGTCGCTAAACAATACTACAATTTAGTAGGGCTAATGTCTGTAGCAGCGGTGCAAAGCATGAAAGTAAAGACCATTTTGACATTAAAAACAGCTTTTCAATGGTGACATTGAAGAGAGGTGTATATGACTCAACCAGAAAGTTATATTTAAAAAAGGAGAAGAACTCCTTGTGTGTAATACTGCAAAAAATCTCTTTATGGCCTAAAACATTCTGCATGTGCAAGGAAATCACTAAGATGAATGACGTTCGCTGAAAGATGGGATTTAGGAAGAAGTCAAGCTGATCAGTGTGTATACACTAAATATACAGCAGATAAGTGGATGTATGTTCTTCTGTTATGTTGATGATGTCATTAGCTCATCTAGACGAAAGCTGAAATGACAAAAGTAGGAACAATTTGAACCAACATTTTGTAACAAAGGACCTTGGAAATGTGACACATTATCGGGAATCAGATCCAGAGAAACGAACGATGGAAGTTTCTTCTCAACAGATTAGCTAAAATTGTCACAGTCCTCAACCAGTTGGGTATGTCAGAAGCCATAGGCACATTTCAACTCAAATGGTTCCATCCTTAACTAAAGTTGGAAGGAGAAGATGCTTACTACCTAACAATGAGTGTTACAGGAAAAGCAGTGGGGGCACTTTTCCTGTACATAGCCACAACTACTCGTCCTGATATCACCAGCGCAATGGGTATACTGTGCGACGTGTAAGTAAAAGCCATGTCAAAGAGGACTGGAATGCAGTTAAAAGAGTCTTCATTATCTGAAGCAAACCAAGAAAGAATCTAAAAATATCTGCAAATGGTGGATTAAGCTCACAGCTTACGGTGGACGCAGACTGGGCCGGAGATTTAAGTGATCGAAAGTCAACACAGTCTGTTATTATTTAAATTAGCGAAACGTCCAATTTTCTGGTCAAAGCAGAAAGCAGGTGGTCAGTTGCGTTAGCATTATACGAGGCCAGATACCATTTAAGCTGCCATGCCAGTCAAGAAGTAATTGGTTGAACCAACTGTTAAGGATCTTGGTAAAAACTACCAACTTAACCTTTACGATTTATGAAGACAACCAAGGATATATTTAATCGCCTGCAGTGAAAGGATCAAGCAGGACTAAACACTTTGATGTAAGACATCACAATCTGCGAGATTTAGTGGAAACATGGTATCTTGGACTTTGTATTCTGACGGAAACTGACAAGATGATAGTGAGGCCATGACAAAAAGCCTTTGCCAAGAAACCAAGATTTGAAGATTTCAGGAAGATGTGGGGGTCTAATTGGTAAGTAGTTAGTTGAGTGGGGTGTTGGAATTATAACTTATTACTGTGTGCAACAACACTTTTTTATGTATTGCATGTGTGTGCCTTTGTCAAGGGATATTGTCATTGTTGATTATGTTTGGCTGTTTAAAAAATAAAATCGTGAGAGGAAGAGACAGCTCAGATCTTGTTTTACTGCAGATGGACTGATAGATTCAGGCATGTTCTCATGTGTGCTGAGAAGTTATGCTTGTTCTCTTCAAGAATAAAGTTCCTTTTGCTGTTCAACTACTGGATAATGATCTGGATAATCTGCTGCTAACATGAACGACTTACTGGAGAAACGTCACATGTGAGTAACTAAATTTACATTAAATGTAATATCTTATAAGTGTGCAAAGTTTATTTTTTTATATTCAGTAATGGTGTGGCGGTATTATTCAGTCACTTTGTGGTGGTGATACATAGCAGTATTATTCAGTCACTATGTGTTGGTGTTGTGGTATTATTCAGTCACTATGTGGTGGTGGTGGTGTTGTGGTATTATTCAGTCACTATGTGGTGGTGATATGTGGTCGTGGTGTGGTATTATTCAGTCAATGGTCTGCTGAGCACCTATGTACACTGCTATCTACCACAATATGGTCACTGTATAGTGGAATTATGGCAGAGGGTTGGGCTAAGCGGCTGTCACATCCCTCGTATTAATTGTTGTGCGACCCTGCTTCCAATGTTACTTCCCTGCTTCGTGCCGACGTCGGCGGCACTTTGCGGTAACGAAGGTATTTTTTGGTCACAGTTTCGGCACTCGGTCTCAAAAAGGTTCGCCATCACTGCTCTAGTACAAGAGGTTCCACAGCAGTACATAGTGAATAATGCCTTTTTGAGCCTGCACATTCTGTTGAGAAATCTATTTGTTTAAGGTATTATCTTGGCATTTGATGTCAGAAGCATTTTCCATTGACCAACAGGAGTACAGAAGCACGCTCAAATGTTGCCTGTTTTTCAAGACTTGGTAAGACAGTTTTATTGGAAAAACACTTTTTTTTTTGTTATTGCTAACTTCCCCTGTAACAAGTGCTGACATATTAGTCACAGTTACAGGAGACATCCTGCAGAGCTCCTTGCAGAGTTGATTTGGGTCTGTTGGGACCCAGCAGCTCCTGCAGTTACCTGACTATGCCAGGGACAGAAACAGGAAGACCGATGGCTTACTGATAAACTGTATTCATTGCACTCATTGGTAGTAAACTGTCCCCATCTTCACTTTGGAGAACCCCACTTTAGCTGAGAGACAGTTCCCCATACATGCAGATGCATGATCTCTGTCACGAGCAGCAACGCAGCCCCCAATCCGGGCTGCGGGTGCGCTCGTCCCTCTGGGTCCCCTTCTGCGGCGGGGGCAAGTGGTGCCGCGGTCCGCACGTCGGGCCGCGGATGCACCCGCTCCCTCAGGCGCATTCACTTACCTCGCCGCGCTCCTGCTTCCCCGCGTCTGTCTGGCCGGCCGGTGCGTGCGGCCCTGTAGCTTAGAGTGCGCGCGTGCCGGCTTTCTCAGATTTAAAAGGCCAGCACGCCGGCAATTGGTTTTGCCGGCCGCTGACCCTATATAAGAACTCCACCTCCATTAGCACCCTGCCGAATCCATAGCGCCCTTGACCTATGAGAGGAAGCCTTGTCTTGTTCCGGTTAGTTGCTCCTGTGTAACAGACCCGCCTGCTTACGTCCTTCGACTCCGAACCTTCGCTGCCTGCCCCAACCTTCTGGCCTGACCCCGACTCTGATTTCGTCTACCGTACTGCGTTGCACCTCGTCCGCCTCCGCAAGCAAGCCACATCAGGGGTCGCGACCTGGTGGAATCCCGCCGCGACAAGTCCAACCCACCTTGCGGTGGGCTCTGGTGAAAACCGGGACCCACTTAGACTCCGCTACCCGGTGTGGTCTGTACCACCGTTTGCGGCGGTCCAGTGGATCCACTACCCCAGCTCATTACAGTTGGATTCGGCCATGGTGCCGTTGCTTAGCGTGGAAGATCTAACGTCTACCGTTGCCCAGCAGTTTCAGCAGCTGGCACAGCAGGCACAACAGTTAGACCAACTGATGACCATGAGGCTTATCGCCTCTCAGCGGCAATCTCTGCCTCCACCTGTTTCTGCACCTGCCATCTCTCCTGCCTCCGTGGGACCCAAGCTCCGGCTGTCGCTTCCCTCGAAGCACGATGGAGACCCGAAACTTTGGTTTATTACTCCGTGCTCTGAACTGATGGCCGATCAGTTTCCCTCTGAACGGGCAAAAGTGGCATTCGTCCTAGGTCTGCTCTCCGGAAAGGCTTTGGCATGGGCGACTCCCCTTTGGGATAGGGGTGATTCGGTGATGGGCGACCTACAGGCCTTCTTCAGGGAGTTCCGTTGTGTCTTTGAGGAACTGGCGCAGGCTTCGTCAGCGGAGACCGCTCTTCTGAATTTGCGTCAGGGGGACTCCTCGGTTGGGGACTACGCCATTCAGTTCCGCACCCTGGCGTCGGAGCTAACCTGGAATGAGGGCCTCTCCAGCAGAGTCAAGGATGCTTTGGCCGCGAGGGATCTTCCGGCATTTCTGACTGAATTGATCCATCTAGCCACAAGTATTGATATACGCTTCACCGAAAGGCAAGAAGAGCTCCGACAGGAACGCGACTCGGCCCGGCCTCGCCGGTTCCCTCACTTAGCTTCAGTGTTCCAGAAGCCTCCTCTGCCCCTTCCCCAGGCTTCCGGTGAGGAGCCCATGCAAGTTGACCGTGTCCAACTCTCTGAACAGGAGTTATCCCGCCGTTGTGCAGAAAATCCATGCCTGTTTTGTGCTAGTACAGAGACTGTCCGCTTCGCCTGTGTCCGGGAAACGCTTGCACCTCGGCCACGTAGGAGAGGCGTCCCTAGGTGTGAGTAGTCCCTCTCCATGACTCACCATGCAAATTGTGTCTGACTCCGGAACGCAAGTCTAGGTTTCGCCCTTTCTAGATTCCAGTTCGGCCAGGAACTTCATGGATGCCGCCCTGGTATCGAAACTTCATCGTCCGGTGGTTCACCTCGAGAAACCCCTGGTCATTTCCTCTTTGAGTGGCGAGATCCTGCGCGATTCCATCCGATGTCGTACGGAGCCAGTTTCTATGCGCATAGGGGCACTCCATTGTGAGAGGATCACGTTCTACGTGCTGCCCCACTCCTCGTCTGCAGTCCTGTTGGGCTTGCTGTGGTTGCGGCACCACACTCCTATTTTGGACTGGAAGACGGGTGAAGTCACGCGCTTGGGACAATATTGCCAGTCTTGTTGTCTTGTGGCACCGCGTCCGGTGCGCCCCGTTTCGCTGCCGGCGTCCTTTAAACCCCTGCCAGGGTTGCCGGCCAAGTACCAGGACTTTGCTGATGTCTTCTCCGAAAAGCAGGCAGAGACTTTGCCACCTCACCGTGCCTATGAATGCCCGATAGATCTGTTTCCCGGCCCTAGCACTCCTCATGGCCGGGTCTATCCACTATCAGTGCCAGAAACCAAGGCCATGTTGGACTATATACAGGAGAATCTTAGGAAGGGCTTCATCTGCAAGTCCTCTTCTCTGGCAGGGGCAGGCTTCTTCTTCGTGGAGAAAAAGGATGGCTTGCTGCTTCCCTGCATAGATTACCATGGCCTTAATAAAATTACGGTGAAGAACCGCTACCTGCTGCCCCTGATCACCAAGCTCTTCAATCGTCTTCGCGGGGCCAGAAACTAAGTTGGATCTGCGAGGGGCCTATAATCTTATCCGCATCCATGAAGGCGACGAATGGAAGACTGCCTTTAACACCCGGGACGGGCATTTTGAATATTTAGTAATGCCTTTCGGCTTCTGCAGAGGCCAGGGATTTGCCATTGCAGGGATTTGTCAACGAGATTTTCCGTGATCTCTTATATTCCTGCATTATCGTGTATCTGCATGATATTTTGGTTTTTTCACCAGATGCCAAGTCCCACCATCTTCATGTGCGCCAGATCCTTGGCCGACTTCGGGAGAATCACTTGTACGCCAAGTTGGAGAAGTGTCAATTTCACCAAGCCATCCTGCCCTTCCTTGGATATATTATCTCTGCCAAGGGACTTCAAATGGATCCTGCTAAATTGTCTGCCGTCCTCAAGTGGCCTCGTCCTGTCGGTGTCCAGGCTATCCAGCGATTCTTGAGGTTCGACAATTATTACCGCCAGTTCATCCCGCATTTTTCGACTCTGGTGGCCCCTATAGTGGCCCTTAAAAAGAAGACAGGCAATCCGAGGCATTGGCCACAGGCGGCTGAAGAAGCATTCTCCCGGCTCAAGGCGGCGTTTGCCTCTGCGCCTATCTTGTCTCGCACGGACATCGAGAAGCCTTTCTTCGCAGAGGTCGACGCATCGTCGGTGGGAGAATCGGCGGTGCTTTCCCAGCGGGACCCCAAATGAAAGACCGTCACTTGCGGCTTCTTCTCAAAAACGTTCTCCCCAGCCGAGAAGAACTACACCATTGGTGACCGCAAACTATTGGCCATTAAGTTAGCCCTTGAAGAATGGCGTCATCTGCTGGAGGGGGCTCGCCATCCGATCAGTATCTACTCTGATCACAAGAACCTTGCGTACCTTCAGACGGCTCAGCGCCTTAACCCCCGGCAAGCCCGTTGGTCCCTTTTCCTCTCTCGGTTTGATTTTGTGATTCACTTTCACCCTGCTGAGAAGAATATCAAGGCTGATGCCCTGTCGCGGGCATCGGACATCTTGGGTGAGGAGTCACCTCCTTGTCACATCATTCCACCGGATCGTCTGCTCTCCACAGCCCCTGTGGATCTCCGACAGGTACCCCCTGGCAAGAGTTACGTGCGTCCTGCACTTCAGAGGAGAATCCTGAACTGGGGTCATTGCTCTCGTGCGGCTGGTCACCCGGGGATTCGGAAAACTGGGCAGCTCATTGCCTGCTACTATTGGTAGCCGGACTTAACCAAGGATGTCAAGGACTTTGTTGAATCGTGCTCCTCGTGCGCCAGCAACAAGTCGTTCAATCTCAGGCCTGCGGGGTTGCTTCAACCGCTACCCATTCCTGATCACCTGTGGTCCCACATCGCCATGGACTTCATTACGGACCTTCCACCATCTGCCGGTAACACCGTCATCTGGGTCATCGTAGATCGATTCTCCAAGATAGCGCACTTTGTACCGCTGCCCGGCCTGCCTTCCGCGCCTCATCTGGCGACTCTCTTCTTGCACATGTTTCTCTTGCATGGCCTTCCACTGCACATTGTATCTGACCGGGGGGTGCAGTTTGTGTCCAGATTCTGGCGATCCCTTTGTTCCCAGTTTAGAGTAAACAGATTTCTTCAAGGGATCATCTGGGTAAGGTAATTGCATTTCTGAATCAAGTGGGACCCCTTAGTGGGTATAAAATCAACATATCTAAAAGTCAGCTGCTTTTCTTAGGGGACCATGGAGGAGGGGTACAGTTAAGAGAGGAGGTTCAGGTGGTCTCTTCCTCCTTGACATATTTGGGGATAAGAATAGGAAGAAAGAACTCTTATTTATATAAATTGAACTATGGGCCCTTGATAGATAAAATACTAGGAGAGTTGAAAAGGTGGAGTGCATTGCCATTATCATTATTTGGTAGGGCGCAGCTGATAAAAATGATAAGCTTTGCTCGCTTATTATATCCCTTGCAAAATTTGCCCATTCTTCTGAAACATAAGGATGTAAACAGGTTACAATCCGCATTTGTAAAATTTTTGTGGAATTCCAAGAGGCCTAGGATTTCATATAAAAAGCTTAGTTTATCCAAGTTGGACGGGGGTTTGAACCTTCCCAACATTAGAATGTATAATTTAGCGGCGTTGGTGCGCCATGTGAGGGACTGGCTAAACGAGAGCAATAGTTTCTCTAACTTACACCTTGAACGGCAGCTGGCTAGCCCGGAGAACCTGGTTGCGCTCTTACATACGGCGGTTAGAGATCTTCCCCCGCATGTTAAACGGAGTGTGGTTCTCAGAGACACTATTGCCACATGGAAGCATGTCAGGAAGCTGTTCACTTTGCCGGTGCATCTATCTAAATATGCTCCCATCTGGGAATTGCCCGCATTTACGGCAGGAAGGGAAAATAAGTTTTTCAAAGAATGGAGAAGTAAAAATATAAGATCTATAGGAGATCTAATCAATGAGCAGGATAATAGGTTCATGACGTGGCAAGAAATGAAAGAGAAATACGGTTTCAGGGAGGGACAAGTCTTCCAATTCTGGCAAGTGATGGCCTTTTGTAAGTCTAAGATTAAAAATTTAGCGGCAGCAGAGACGCCAGGCATATTTGATGATCTGGTAAAGGGTCAGGATCGCTGTGGTTCCCTGTCCATGATTTACAGGAGATTATGTGACAGAGTGCTAGCACCAATTAAGGAATCCTGTTTTCGTTCGTGGGAAAGGGAGCTGAGAGACCCCGAGATACAGCAAAAAATCAGAGCAGGGTGGGGGAAAATTAGAGCTTCTATTATTAACGAAAACTGGAGGGAAATGTTCTTCCGCTTGGCTCACAAAGCCACTTATGCTTTTAATCTTCCGTTAAGAAATGCCCCCGCGCACTATCTCAGGGAATGTCCCAAATGTAAGCTACAGAAGGCCGACCTGTTACATGGTATCTGGCATTGCCCGAAGCTAAAGACATATTGGGATGAAATTCTGTTGCTGATTAGAGAGGTGTGGAATGTGGAGGTGCGGAGTGATCCTATAAGCACGATCTTCCATTATATCCTTGTAAGGGACAATAGGACGGGAGAGACTCCTGCCTTAATAAATCACAAGGGGGTGCACACGTTATTACTGGTCGCTAAGAAGTGTATCCTAAGACATTGGTTGGAGGAGAGTGTCCCGACAAAGGATGAAGCTATCCTATTGATCAAGAGTTTGCTAACCATAGATAGGATTGAGGCGGAAACAAATAAGAGCTCTTTATCTGAGAAGTTCTTTAAAAAATGGAAGAGTTTTATAGTTAAAACTTTTTCGGATGAAGAGGTAGGAGCGCTGATGGATCACTTTCGCACTTCTGATTACTACCTCAGGGAAAAATTGGCTGGATCCTTGGGCAGACTAGAGGTAGGAGATGATACATGACCAGGGAACGTATAAGTTGTCTAAGAAAGGTTACAAGGGAGGAATTCCCGCACTGGGTAGGTGATCTTATTAGAATAGTCCTTGAAGAGGAAAGAGTGATTTCACAATATTTTTGGTGACAATATTTTCCATTTCCGGGGTTGCTGGTGGGTGGTAGGGGAGGGGCTTTATAGGGATTGTTTAATATTGGCTCGGTTTATTTTTATGGATGTTAATATAATTAAATGGAGAAGTGTAAACGTTAAAGGAGCATTTAACTGTTACATATTGAAGTATTATATGTATATGGCGATGTGATTGTTTGTAAAGGATGACATTTCTCTTCTCAATAAAAATCATCGTTTAAAAAAAAAAACAAACAGATTTCTCCTCTGCTTACCATCCGCAGACGAACGGGCAGGTGGAAAGAGTGAATCAGATCTTGGAGAACTACTTGCGCCATTTTGTGTCGGCTCGGCAAGACAATTGGTCCGGCTTGTTACACTAGGCGGAGTTTTCTTATAACTCTCTGGACTCTGACATTGCCGGGGCCTCTTCATTTTTTGTGGTTTATGGTCTTCATCCCCGCCCACCCCTCCCCCTAGCTGTGGCCTCCGATGTCCCTGCCATGGACTCTTTGGTCCGTGACCTCAGGGCCATCTGGAGTGACACGCGGCAGGCCTTGCAACAGGCCTCCGCCCAGACTAGCGGCGAGCAGATAGATACCAAAGACCTCCTCCATCATTTGCTCCCGGGGATAAAGTTTGGTTGTCCTCCAGATATGTCCATTTAAAGATCCCCAGTTATAAGCTGGGTCTCCATTTCCTTGGCCCCTTTGTGGTCCTGAGGAAAATAAACCCGGTGGCTTACAAACTCCGGCTACCCCCCTCAAAGCAGATCCCGAACGCCTTCCACATATCCCTGCTCAAGCCTGTTATCCTGAACAGATTTTCCCGAAAGGTGTCACATCCTGCTCCTGTGGCCAACACCTATGATGTCTTTTCCGTTAGGGAGGTGTTGGCTATGAAGACTATCAGAGGCCCAAGGAGAGGTCCTGGGAGCCGGAGGACAACATCATGGACCGGGGGTTGCTTCGCAGATTTCTTCGAGCCAGAAGGAAGGGGGGGGCCGAAGGGGGGGGGGGTACTGTCACGAGCAGCGCCGCGGTCCGCACGTCGGGCCGTGGGCGCACTCGCTCCCTCAGGCGCATTCACTTACCTCGCCACGCTCCTGCTTCCCCGCGTCTGTCTGGCCGGCCGGTGCGTGCGGCCCTGTAGCTTAGAGTGCGCGCGTGCCGGCTTTCTCAGATTTAAAGGGCCAGCGCGCCGGCAATTGGTTTTGCCGACTGCTGACCCTATATAAGGGCTCCTTCTCCATTAGCACCCTGCCGAATCCATAGCGCCATTTACCTATGAGAGGAAGCCTTGTCTTGTTCCGATTAGTCGCTCCTGTGCACCAGACCCGCCTGCTTACATCATTCGACTCAGAACCTCCGCTGCCTGCCCCCGACCTTCTAGCCTGACCCCAACTCTGATTTTGCCTACCGTTCCTGTACTTCGTTGCACCTCGGCCACCTAAGCAAGCAAGCCACATCAGGGATAGCGACCTGGTGGAATCCCGCCGCGCCAAGTCCAACCCGCCTTGCGGCGGACTCTGGTGAAAACCGGGACCCACTTAGACTCCGCTCCCTGGTGTGGTCGGTACCACTGCTTGCAGCGGTCCAGTGGATCCACTACCCCAGCTCGTTACAATCTACATGCAGGTGCAGATTCCATAAGGATGTTCTGATACATCGTTGCAGAGTCACTTGTGGATCTCCCAGACATTTATAATATATGCGAAGTCTGCAAGTGGTTAGAAATTAGATTATTTCTTCAATATTTTGTAGGATCACCACACAATCCCTTCTAATTTTTGTTTCCTTTCATGTTGACAACAATACAATTTTTTTTATCAATCATGAACATATTACAGAGACCAGCTACTCTCTTATCATTCCATATACTAGCTTTTTAATGGCAGACTGGATGTTGTTTCTCTGGATGATAAAGATAGATGGTCTAAATACTTATTACCGCATTAAACACATACAAGGTTACTATTGTGGTGTAATCATGCAGTGAGATCACCCACTCATATGATATAGGTGCAAAGTATTTAGAGTAGCATTATATCACACAAAGACAATAATAATTTGGGATGTCATTAGTCAATAAAGGGAAGATGATAAAAAAAGGATGTTATGAAATCTTACCTCAGTCTATACATTATGTATAAACTATTGTTGGTTTAATACAGGCCACTGGAAAAAATACAAATAAAAAACACTTCCAGGCTTGCTATATTTTGTTCGTCCCACCATCAAAAATCCTTGATAAAAAACGATCAACTTGTCATTTGCACCCAAAATGGTACCAATGAAAATATCATCGCATCCTGCAAAAAACAAGCCCTTAATCAGCTCCATATACAAAAAAAAAACAAGTTACGGCTGTCAGCCTATGACAACATAAAAACACAATTTTTTACACATGCATTTCCTTTATGGAAAAGTAGTAAAACATAAAAACCTAAAATTGATTCCTAGGAAGAAAAAAGACATGGACCGCACATCCACTTACCATATGTTGATTTATTGCTTCTCAGCAAAAATATTTACAAAAATGAACATGAGGTTCTTATTATACTTTTTGATCAAACAGTATAAGCCCACTTGCCACTTCAGAGAAACCTCTTTAACCCCTTAACGACCCTGGATGTATGAGTACGTCCCAGGGTCGCTAAGGGGCTTTGTGTCGGGATTGCTCTGTGACCCCGCCACACAGCCGCTGGGTGTTATCGGCTGTTCGCAGCTAACACCTTGCGGTTACAGCGTCTAAATGAATGAAAAACGGTGCCGCGCACCGTTCTTCACGGCGATCGGAGTCCCCGCAGTCACCGATGCCTGGCCATGGCATCGGGAAGCCTTGTGAAGGCCTCCATCGCTGCCATGTTCTCATTTGCCATCTTGGTACAGCCTAATGCATTGTCTATGCAATGCATTAGGCTGTATTAGCAATCGCGCTCCCTAGTGGTGAAGCACATTAGGGGGACTCCATGTTAAAGTAAAAAAAAAAATAATTAAATAAAGTTTTAAAGTCCAAAAAAAAGTATTAAAAGTTCAAATCACCCCTCTTTCCCCATTTTACAAATAAAAACAATAAAATAATAAAAAAGTTACACATATTTGGTATCGCCGCATCTGAAAAAGTCCAGTCTATAAAAATACAATATCATTTATCCTGTGCGCTGAACGGCGTAGAAGAAACAAAATTCCAAATGCCAAAATTGCGTTTTTTGGTCATTTCACATCGCATAAAAATTAGAATAAAAGTGATAAAAAAAAAGTTGCATGCATTCCAAACTAAAAAGTACACTTCAGCCCGCAAAAAAATGCACCCTCACTGACGTCCGTAGATGTTAGTACAAAAAAGTAATTGGTCGCACAAAATGGTGCCACGGCACAAATTTCAAAAATGGAGAATGTTTTGAATTTTTTTACGGTACCAAAACGGAAACCATACATGCTTGGTATTGGTGGATGCATATCAACATGTAAAATACAGATAACACATTATATTTACCAAAGATTGAACGCCATAAAAGCAAAAAACCCGCAAACATGGCGAAAGTACATTTTTTTTTCACAATTTGTCCCACTTGGATTTTTTTTGCGGTTTCCCAGTACATTTTATAGTACAGTGAACAACACCATTAGAAAGTACATCTTGTCCCGCAAAATAAAAGCCCTCATACGTCTATGTAGGTGGAAAAATAAAAAAAGTTATGGCTCTGGGAAGGAGAGGAGGGAAAAACGAACATGTCAAGAAGAAAAAATAGCAAGGTCCTTAAGGGGTTAAAGTGAGTCCCTACACTATGATGCAGCACCGCATGGCGCCCACAATGGCAGTAAGAACAGCACAAGCAAAGTAGAAAACCCAGTGGCTGAACAATACCATTGCTGCCAGACCTAACCCCCTGGCTCTGGGTCACACCACCCCACAGGCACCTCAATACAGCAACAATGGCCACCACACAACACCACAACAAAAAAGAAAGGATCACAACCGCTTATTTTTCCATGGACTCCCAGAAAACCGACTGAAAAAAGGGGGTGATGGCCCTTATTCATACTACTCCTAATTAAAAACACTTTGGTCAAATAGGGAGGAGTACTGGATCAAGATAAAATAAAAAAAATGAAGGGGATAGACAAACGTAATTAAATTCTAGGAAGAAAAAAGACATGGACCACACATCCACATCCAACCATACGTTGATCTATTGCTTCTCAGCAAAAATATATACAAAAATGAACATGAGGCTTTGCATCCATAAGCAGTTGATTTGGCTGTGCTGCTGGAGACTATATACACTGTAATCGTATTGCCACACAGAGTGATTACAAAACGTCATGTATGCTGCACATTGAGCTCTGTAAAAAAAAAAACACTACCAGGATTGTTGTATTTTCTTCATCCTGCCTCCCAAAAAATACCAATAAAAAAAAGTCCATATACAATACCAAAGACAGAAAAAAAAAGTTTTGGCTCTCAGAATATGACGACATAAAAACAATTTTTTTTACAAAAGCATTTCTATTACACAGTAGTCAAAGATAAAAAATTTTTTTATGAAATTGATATATTTGTAATTGTACTGACCCACATAGTAAAGTTATCCTGTCATTTATATCACATGGAAAATGCTGTAAAAATACAATTTAAAAAACAATCACAGAATTGCCTGTTTTGTTTTTTTTTCACTTTCACAACTGTGAAACACCAGTGGACCTGAAATGCACAATACAACCATCGATGAATTCACTAAAGGGTGCCGCATCCAAAATGGGGTGACTTATTGAGGCTTTCACCTGTTCTGGTACTTTGGGGGCTTTGCAAATGCAAAATGGAACCCACCAAAATCTGTGTTACAAAAAAAGCCAAATAGTTCTCCCTCCCTTGTACACCCTTGTATTTGGAAGAAATTGCATAACTAATTTTAGGGTGCTTTTTTATGGATTCCTTATCAAAAAGAAAAACTTATTTGGCGGGACAAGATGTAATTTCTAATGATGTTATTCATATTACCATAGAATATACTGGGGAACGGCAAAAAAATTCTAAGTGGGGCAAAATGTGAAAAAAACGTACTTGTGCCATGTTTGTGGGAGTTTTGTTTTTATGGCGTTAATTCTTCAGTAAAAATGATGTGTTATCTGTATTCTACAGGTTGATAGAAATCCAACAATACCAAACATGTACAGTTTCCGTTATGTTTTGGTACTGTAAAAAAATTCTAAGTTCATTTTCCATTTTAGAAATTTGCACCGTGGCGCAATTTTGTGCAACCAATAACTTTTTTGTACTAACACCTACGGACTTGAGTGAGGGGGGATTTTTTGCAGGCTGAAGTTTACTTTTTATTGCTAGCAGTTTGGAATGCAGGCGCTTTTTTGATCACTTTTATTCCAATTTTTATAGTAAGTGAAATGACCAAAAAAATGCAGTTTTGTCGTGTGGAATTTTTTTTTTCTTCTATGGTGTTCAGCGTACGGGATAAATTATGTTATATTTTAATAGATCGGACCTTTTGGACGCGGTGATACCAAATATGTGTAAATATTTTATTATTTTACTTTTTTTATTTGTAAAATGTTGAAGGGGGTGATTTGAACTTTTAATAATTTTTTATTTTTCTTACACTTTAAAACTTTTTTTTTAAAACTTTAACTTTGATTTCCCTTACGGTGCTTCACCACTAGGGGGCGTGATCATTTATACAGCCTAATGCATTGTATATACAATGCATTAGGGTGTACAAAGATGGCAGTTTCCCCACTTCCTGTCTGGGGTCGGAAGTGGGGAAATCGAAAACATGGCAGCGATGGAAGCAAGGCTTCCAGCTGCCATGTTCAGTGATCGGGAGCCCGCAATTTCGCCACGGGTGTCCTGACCGCAGTTAGGAACGGTGCGCGGCTCTACATAGCCGCTTGCCGGCATCAGGACGTATCCATGCGTCTTATGTCGGTATGGGGTTAAAGGGAGTAACTTCCTAAATAAGGTCTACTTAGGGGTGTTTATTAGGTTTTAGCACTTTATGGTGTCTGCAAAAATGTAATGGTGCCTAGATATATAATAATAAAAATAAGGCCCTAAAATGCGGTAGGTGTTCCTCCTATTCTGAGGCTTGCAGTTGAGTCAAAAAGCACATTACGGCCACATATGGGAACTCTATAAAAACAGTAGAATAAAGGAATAAATTTTGAGTTTCATTTCTCTGTTAATATCTACTGTGTTTCAGTGAAAAATGGATTAAAAGTGAAAATCTTTAAAAAATAAAGTGAAACTTTGAAATTTCACCTCCATTCTGCTTTAATTCCTGTGAAACACTTAGATGGTTAACAAAGTTCCTAAATGTTGTTTTGAATACATTAAGGGGTGAAGTTTTTTAACTTGGGTTATTTTTGCGGATGTCTAACGAAAGTAAGTACACCCCTCACATTTTTGTAAATATTGTATTATATCTTTTCATGACACACCACGGTGTCATATGACTCGTTAGTGTTACAAGGTCTAGTTATTGCTCTCACACTCTCTCATGCTGGTTACTAGAAGATCAGCATGGCACCTTATGGCAAAGAACTATCTGAGGATCTGAAAAGAAGAATTGTTGCTCTACAAAAAGATGGCCTAAGCTATAGGAAGATTGTAATTCACAGAACCAATATTTAGATCAGAAAATTGAAAAACTCAGATGCTACAAAGGAATTTTACATAAATTAGCAATCAACAATTAAAGAACAGGCTCCTAAAAGCCTCATTAGAACTGGACTAGTCCATGAAAAAATCTATTTTGCAATTTTTTGTGAAAATGTAAAAAATTACTACTAAATTTATAAGCCCCCTACTTTCCTAAAAAATAAAGACATTTAAGAAATTATGCCAACATAAAGTAGACATATGGTAAATGCTAGTTTTAAAATATTATATGTGGTATAACTATCTGTTTTACACACAGACTTTTTTTAATTTTGAAAATGTCAAATTTTTCCAAATTTTAATAACATTTTGATATTTTTTACAAATAAAGACCACATCGACCAAACTTTCTTATTACATAAAGCACAATGTGTCACAAGAAAACAATCTCTGACTCACATGGATAGATAAAAGCATTAAAAAGTTATTCCTAAATAAAGTGACACATGTCAGATTTGAAAAATGGGGCCATTTCATAGAGGTCAAAACTGCCTATAGCAGTAAGGGGTTAAACATAATTCAAAGTGGTCACTGATATATGTATGCCAGTTTTTTGCCACAAATTTGCCCAGAATGCTGGTGCAACTGCAACAGAAAATATATGGATATAGTCAATGGGTTAGGGTAATATATATGCGCAATAGGTATAACTGTGTATGGTTCTTGTCAATGTAATAGCGTGACACTTCTGAGTGTTGGTTTTGTAAGTATGACAGGTATTATGTTTTTGTACAAAAGCAAACATGTAGAGGTAATACACAAAAACTAGTCACCAATATATGTTTACAGAGAGGGTTTAAACAAAGGAAAAACAGGGTAAGAGAAAAAAAACAGGATAGAGGAGTAAGAAAGAGATAAGGGATTCCACTAATTGCGTGAAACTGAGTCCATGCGCCAACCAGAAATATACTGTGAAATATAGACCTACATAAATTATGCTCACTTAAACAGTGCCTATAGATAACAATTTAAAGGATTGTCTGATGACAATGATGAAAATTGTTTGAGTTAGTAGTTAAATCCAGCCTCAATGTGTAAATATGCCAAGGATGACATGCATGCTTAGTCTTGCTTCTCTCTCTCCTGTATCGGGTGGTGGGATCCTTGGTGTAGTGAGCCAGATATATCTGAAGCTCCAACATCTTCTCTGCTTCTCAAAAGAAATGCAAAGCAAGCACAATTACAGTTTTTTTCTCTGCCACATAAGTTCAGACATGGATGATCTTAGATGGTGAGTTCTGAGAAGCAGCTAAAATAATAGGGAGAAATGCCATTTTTGTTAGTGTACACCAAGCTGTGAATATGCCAGTTCAGTGGTAACTTGGTATAAGTCCGCTGTCTTGACGTGAAAAATTTTGGCATACAGCTATTTGTTTGGTATACAACTCGAGGGTGTGTGGCCTGGATCTGATGAGGAGGAGGTTGAGGAAACCCCTTATTCTTTAGTCATGGAAATCCTTGACAAATGGATGTCAAACACTTTACAGAGGAATACCATTCCAACAAAACTGAAACAAGTCGTAATAGCATCGTCTAGAATGACCAACAATGTCACATTTATGAAACATCCTGAGGAGAAGGCAGAAGTTCTTTGGACTGATTTTTATTTAAGGTCAGACCTGGTGATCTTCAACCAGATCCAAGTAGGGACCTGACAGAAGAAAAGAAACAGAAAAGAGATACATACATTTGGTAAGTTTTCATTTATGTACAGTAAATATTTCACCTACTGCATTTGTATTTTAGTATTAAGCAGTGTTATAAAACACATCCTGTTCTTATAAGAACAGATTAATTATTTTTCTTTCATTTCTTATGAGAAAAGTTTGTTTGGAATAAATCCAGTTTAATAGAACTCCAAGGATCTGGAACAGATTACTGACTTATACCAAGGCACCACTGTATTTGTAATGGGCACCAATTAAACCGACTAATTGAAAATATTCTGCAAATGACTTGGCTGATATTTACTTGTGCATGGATTTATTGACCATGAAAGCTTTTGAGACAAAGTTTTGGTGAAATAAAGGCTCTTCTTAAAGAGACCAGCTGTAACTGCTCAATCAACTTCTGTAACAGAAGGGAAAAAAACAATCTTGCTAGTGTAACCTATAGGCAGTCGTCCAGCCCATTAAAGGGTTTAGGGAAAACCTAAACCAAAATGTATCACCTATTACAGGATAAGTGATCGGTGGGAGTCTGATCTCTGAAACTACTACTAATCATGAGAAGTATATAATAGGTGGGAATCCGACCTCTGGAAACCCAACAATCATGAGAAAGGTGGTCCCATGTCCTACTGTTTAAATGTAGTAACAGTCACTTCTCAGTCTTTTGGCTAAGCCTAAGTGCAGTGTATGTTATGTACCTAAGGTTCTTCATGAATACCCGCAACCTGTGCAAAATGAGTACTGCCCATGATGCTCCTTCATGGAGGAAACATCTTTACACATCTTTTGGGAGCACCCTTTTGCTCAGGGTTTGCTGGATGTCCTGGTTCATGAACTCAAAGACTCATTGCCCAGGATGAGCCTTTCTCACCATTCAGTGCTCTACAGTTTGTTTCCTGTGATACACATTATTGAGGCTATCCAGGAGGCCTGACGCCATATGAACTGCTTTATGGACGCTATCTGGATTTCCAGGAATCGCCTAGTCCTGAGGAGGGAGAGAGTGTTCATGGCAGATTGTTGCAGGTTGATTCACAGCCTGCTTAGAAACTATTCCATCCTAGATGGTCAAGGATGAGGATTAGTCCCTTCCCCTCCCTCTCTTCTTTGTGCCGAAGTCTTTCAATAAAGCTATGGGACTGTGAACCCCTACATCCCGATTCCCTCTTTCCTTTTCCTTTCATAGAACTCTTTATGCTTTATTGCTCGTAATGCTTGATGTGTGCATGTCTGTTAGTGTAGTAGGTGATGTGATGTTTAGCGCAGGTTAGCCTATGTTTTATGTCTTATTGCATGTCATGTGTAGCAAGTGTGTTAATTTATTGTGTCCTGTGCTGCGTCATGTGGATATTGCATGCTTGGTTTTGATGGCCGATTGTGAATTAATATTTTCAATCAGGAGGGGAACATCTCTCCTTAGGGAGAAAATCTGTCCTTACCAGTGGTTGGCAGGAGCCACAGATATATGGACAAGTACAATGCTAGTTGAGGCTTTGTTCCAGGTCTACGCAGAGCTGTATTATATATGTAGACTGTAGGCACAACCCAGGACCCAGGATTGAAGACATTAGTTTTCAAGTTAAAAGCCTAAGATGTGAAGTGCCCCAGGAGTGGTGGCTCTGAAATGACTTGAGTAGATGACACATTGCAATGACTTCAACTTTTCACTTTCCATTGAGCACACATCTCTATTACCTGGCCATCGAGTTAGGAAACATGACAAATTTTTTCAATTCCGGACAGATATCCAAGAACTATTTACTGTGCATATTCCTATTTATTTTTCTTTTTTGTTGCTGTGTGTTCACTATTAGTGTGGTTTGCTACAGGATTTTAGGATGCAATGCCCTTTTGGGACCATACTACGTTGTAGAGAGGGAATGTGTGTCCATCACGTTCCTTTCCTCCTGTCAACCCCAGCTTTCTCCGGAGAGGCCAACCTTATTTTCAAGCTCCTTGATTTGATGCTCAGCCTCATCAAATATTGTGTCTCCCCTAGATTTGGCGAAGAGGGACCACTTGTCCCAGAGCGTTGGTGTCTTCTAGCCCAAGGGCAAGGGCGTAGCTACAGGGGGTGCAGCGGTAGCAGTCGCTACCGGGCCCAGCAGACTGAGGGGGCCCAAAAGCTCTCCTGCCACATAAGAAGATACCAGCATTGTAAATGGTGCATGGTAACTGGGGGGCCCCATTTCACTTTTCGCACCAGGGCCCCAGAGCTTGAAGTTACGCCACTGCCCAAGGGCATGAGAATAAGGTTAAGAAGAGGCTCTTATCACTTATTCTGTAAAAAGGTAATAAGTATGGATCATGGGAAAACTCCATTATGGACCCTGGCAGCAGAAGTAGGAATGTTATCCAAGCCAGAAATCTATCTTTTAGACGGCGATTTCAAGGTACTTTATTCTGGCCAGTACAGAGCAGGGTTGTGGCTGGCACTAGTGATATAGTTTTCTTCCTCTCTGGGAGGCAGCTAATATGCAGACTAAGCCATTTTTTCCGTGTATTTTCCACCAAAAAAACTATTGACACCGTATTCTCTATATAAATAAACTGTAGTATACCAAAACTAGGCGCATTACACGCCAGCTACGACACAATTGAATGCGCCAAAAGTAGGCGCATCAAATATGCAAGAAATAATATGCTATGCGGTACATTTTGCCATGTGCCTAGATTAGGCGCATCAATTATACTATGCAAGGTATACCAAACGCCAGATTTTTGACAGGTTCATTCATTCAGGCGCCTTATACACTCATTTAATGCCCTTTAAAACCGGCGTGGCAGCAACCCTTTTCAGACATGTCGCCCAAAGTGTTTCGCCCATGACTAGTTGTGTTCTGGTTACTGTAGTAGATAACAACAAGTATAACTTAAATTTTAGTATAATAAAAAGTGTAGTTACAATGGTAGAATGGGAAAAATTTTTACTTCAAATGTCAATTGTACTATGTTGGGTGGAATGAGGAAACAGTCCCAACTTGACATGTCAGGAATGCAGTACACATAATTTGTAATATCAGGTCTTGCAAAAAAGAAAATAAACCCTTTCTTTTCAGAAATTAGTTCCGGAATCTCAAATGTAAGGAACCACATCAACTTAATGAAAATGACTGTACCTTCTAAATTCCTCTATTCTTTAGAATATTCTGTGTGCCCTGCCCTAAGAATTCTTTACATAAATTAATTCTGCTCAATCTTCCTTTATTTATTTAAGTGACTGCCTTGAATTGAGGCTATCCACACTTCAGAGTCCTAAAGATGAAGCTATCCTGTACTTTTAGTGATACTACCTGGCCAACTCAGCTATAAAAATTTTGCTTTGATAGAGATTCCCCTTTTAAATGTCGAACATAATTTTGGTTACTGTTTCATGGTCAAATTGTTATGGCTTATGTTCGAGTATTCTGAATTAATCTCCCAAATTGCAGAAATGCGTAAACTAGTTATTAAAGGATGGAAATTTACAAATATTATTGCTGAATTATCTTTATGGCATAATACAAGGATTCCTCATGTATGTAGATCTCAAGTTTCCAACTGGGAATTCTCTCTTTCACACATTTATTCTCCTCTATTACATTAGGCTCATTTGAACTTACTAATTACCCCATAATTCTTTGTATCATTCTTTGTATCATGCTCTGCAGGCCCAATTCTTTTAAATCTCATTTAATATATCTTCATAGCCATTGTAATAGGATGTAAATTATACAATGTGTCTTATAAGATGTGATATAGAAATATGTATCTTATGCCTCATTAATATACCATGTATCCAGTCTATATAAGACATATATATATTTGTATCAAGTATAATCACTGTATTTGCTGCGTGTGAGGACAGCTGTCATGCTACCCCACAGTAGTAGTCTATTTCTGCTCACAGTGTTTGACCTTGGTGATCCCTGCTTTGCCATTCAGTAGTTCAAAAGAAATTAAATTTTTCTCCCCCCACTGTACTGATCATAGCTGATACTATTACATAATGCTCAAGTATTATTACACCCTACCATTTATGGATGGCCAGATAATTGTGAAGTATGTTGTAATGCTGACTAGACCACTTAAGACTTAAGGGATGCTATGTTTGGGCATCCTGAGCGTTAAGGGAGACAGCTCTGACTAGTATAAAAAGGCTTGCTGTGCCATTGAGAGGTAGCCTCGGCTGGGGCATGGCATGCGCCCAGCAACCTGTGTCATCGAGCGAGATGGGTTGTACTTTGAGGTACAGCAGGGGCTCCCTCTTCACCTTGTAAGAACTATGCATCGATAACATCTGTAACTGCAAGCTAAGTATCATTCTATTCTATTTATGTAATAAACCTTTAATTATTTATATATATATTGTCTGATTGTAATTAATTTCTTGCCCGCCAATCAATCACCCGCTTACAGCCATGAATAGGAATTTTTAAATGGACACTACCATCAAAATGTTTCTTTTCACATGTTGGCGATATGCAACTTTTATTTTTTGTTTTATTTTTAAATTGGGCTTTTTTTTTACTTATTTTTTTAAAGTTCTCCTATATACATGTTTTCCTGGATTGTTTCTATCTTCCCCCGTGAGCTCTGACAACATGGCAGCGGGAGGATTGCTTGATGGTTCTTTGTCCAGGCAGAGGTGAAAGTGTTATCAGCTGAACCTCATAAGTGTGAACAAACCATCCTCCCCATTGCAGAAAAAGACCTGTCATCCTTTATTGTATTGCTCTTTTCATTGCCCTGTGGTCTATTCTTATCTTATCTATTCCTGTCCAGAGAACAATAGAGTGATCATTATAACATTAACTACTATTTGTGATGAGACTACATAGAGATAAGCAGCACCAACAGGAAGGTAAAATCAGTATGCCCTGCTATAAAGAGTTTTATCTTTTTACTAATTACAGCCAGAAAAGGACATTTTTAATTGCATAGGACTGCTGAAATAAAAGAAATACTGCAAAAAATTCAAACCAAAATTCTTTTAAAACAATTTTGGTTTTAACAAAAAATGCTCTATTCTGATGGATGTGTGGTCTTAGAGGATTGATTTTGTTTATAGATACCAGTCTTATTAACAGAAATATGTCATTGAATCCTCTTAAAATAGAGAACAAATGGAAACAATTTATACCAACCCTTTAACAGCATAAAAAAATTAGAAACAGCTCTTACATGATGATTGTTAAATCTTCATTCTAAAAGGGTGTACTTAAAGGATTATTCCCACCTTATTAATTAGCTTTAAACCCTCAGTGACATAGGGCTCTTGGAGGACGGGGAAAAAAACTAATGCAATACAAAACCCTTACAGCATTGAGGGATGAAAAGAAGGTGTCATCAGAAAATGACATAGGGCAACATGTATGAACTTAGTGTAGGCACACCTGCACCAAATAGCTTTAGAGCAGTGTAGAATGTGCCAGTATGTATGAACCTGTCTTACTGTGGTTCATACATTTAGCGCATCGCAGATCATGTAATCCTGGCACAAAGCCTATCTGTGCTGCATAATAAGCACAAGGGATGAGTGCAAGAAACGACTCTACAGAAGTCCTGACAGCTAGGATCATGCTTACTGATGTTAATTATAAAACTTTATAAAATTAAATAATTTCCCAATAACATAAAATTATTTTAAACTGTATCATATAAAATTAATGTATAATTAAATTATATAAAATGTATTTACAATTAAATAATATAAATTTAATATTAAATTATTATAAAATTAATGATAATTTAAATAATAGAAAAATAGAAAAAAATACAGCGTCTACTATAAATCTCATTATTATAGTATTATCAGTGAATATAAACACATCACAGCAGGCTAGAAATAAAAGAAAATCCATTAGAATAGCATGTCAGTGAATAGAAACTATGGTACTGATCTTGCTTGATGGACCACAGATCTCAGGGAGACCAGTGGTGTGCCCCTATTACTGTGTGTAGAATAAAGGTTGAGAGCAGCAAAATTAAATTTGAACACTGATCACAATCTGATTAAAATTCATTTCATTTAATTGTATTATTAACAATTAATTTTTCATCAGAAAATCAATGCAATGAATTGCACTAGTCTCTATGGAGGAGTACCAGAATACAAATATTACAGTTCTTAAGTGTGATTGACAGTAATAGCTACTTATCTCTTGCTACATTCTAACCACAAAATTGACATTGACACAGGGAAACATTGAAGAGTAACGATTGTGGTTTAGGAGATGCTGTTCTTCTCTAAGGATTAAAGCAGTTCATTGAGTTGGCTTTCTAATATAAAATTTATTATGTTAATAACATTTTGTTCTGATTAATATATTTTTCTTTTTTTAGAATTAAAATGTTACAAAATACTTTTTGGGTACTTTTATATTGTATGCAAATTTTCATTCATCAGAATGTAGGTCAGTCGATCAGCCTTTATTCTACATATGGCAACACAACAGGTATCACTGGGCCCTGAGGTACGCCAAGCAAGATCACTACCATAGTTTCTATTCACTGACACCTTTTGTTTTTGTTTGTTTTATTTCTAACCTGCTATTATGTGTTTGTAATCACTGATAATACAATAAATCCGTTTGAGAACGGGATTTATGGTAGATACTGTATTGTTTAATTCATTTATTTTATTTTCTTTAATATTAATTTTAGATTATATAAATTTTAAATACATTTTACAGAAGATAATTTAATATTTTTGGGATATTATATAATTTAATATTAATTTTATATTACATAATTTATTATTAACTTAATATGCTTTAATTTGATATCGTTTGATAATTGTCATACATTACTTGTTATTATTTTAAATGTATAAGTTAAGAAATAATTAATATTTTTTTTCCCTTATGGCAAATCTAGTTCATCTATGACAAAACAGGTGCGACACGCCACCACCATGCACCCGCATCTTTGGCACAGTACAAAGTGTCGAATCAAAATGCGCCAAACTTGGCCGTAAAACGCTTCATACATTGTGGAAACAGGCGCACCACTCTCTTTTGGTGCCTATCATGGCAGAACACTTGAACTAACCCATTGATAAATGCCGCCCCTAGTGTTTAAATTGTGTCAGTATGTTAAACCCTTACCGACCTATAACGTATGAGTACGTCATAGCGTTGGTAAGCGGCTTTGAAATCGGATCGCATTGCAGTGACCTCTGTAAAGTGACCTCTGTACAGGTCACAGAGCATGCCTAGAAAACTCTTTCATAGAAGTCAATGAGTCAGCTTCTGTTCTCAGGATCCTATGCCCAGAAAAATCTAAAATCAGAAAATAAAAACAGTTGGGAACACAGAAATATATATCAGCACCAGGTTTTTATTAGTAGAAAAAAAGCAACTGGTGATACATTCCCTTTAAACATTCTTACCAAATACATTTCTGTTTTAATTTTGCTTTAATTCAAAGATACAGCAAGTTATCTATCCTGCTTGTTTACAGATGGTTTCCCAGGTTACCGACCACTTCTGTGCTCTACCTACCCAGCCCCCTTTGGCTAATTAGACAGAAAAGGGAATAAGCATAGAGGTGGTCAGTGTCCTAGTAAACTGTCACAACGCGCTCCACGGACCCCACTATGGACCATGACCGTGCTCATGTCTCTGTCCCCCACGTTGGTCGTCACTTACCTCTCCCCGCTGCTGCTCTGCTCCCGTTCCCTGCTGCTAGCCATCACGCGTAACTGCTCACCGACTCTCAGAAATGTAAAGGACCAGCACCCTGCTGATCACCTATCACCGGGCACTGGACCCTTTATTAGGGCACTTCCCCCTAAACTTCCTGTCAATGTACTGGTGTTTACATTTATGGTATATGGATTTTGACCCATGCCTGTGACCTCAACTATTCTCTGCCTGCCACCTGCCCTGACATTATCACGGGTGGCCTAACCACATTTTGCCTGATCTATCTGCCTGCCCACCGACCACATCCTCGCCAGCTCCTCTTCTACCACGCTGTGCCTTTGCTGTCACCGCAAGCAGCTACATCAGTGGTAGTTGGAAGTCTCCCACAGTGGAGTCCACTCTGTAATACCGGGGGCTCCTGAGATTCCGCTCCCTGGCATGGTCCTATAGTCATCTCTTGTGGTGCCCAAGAGGATCCACTACTGCCACCTGTGATGCTGTCTTTAAACAAACAGGATAGATAACCTGCTATATCTATGAGATGAACCAAAAGCATAGCAAGAATGTAACTAGTAAGGTTTTTTTTTTTTACTTTTGCCTACATGTCTAAAGTATTTTCTGTACTGTAGTGCTTAATTCTTCCTTCAGGCTGGTTTGATGTAAGCATAGACTGCTGAATTCAGTGAAACAGGTTGTGCCACTATAGAAATGTATCATCTATCCACAAATATCTGATCGCTGGGTGTCCCAGTGCTGGGATCCCCACTGATCAGAACAGGGGCCCCAAATTTCCTTGTTATTCCTCACTGTGCTCATTGTTATATTTATAGTGGTATGAGCTGTATTTTATATATGATATTGATGTGTATTTACATGGGAAACCACAGATGGCTTCCGTCAAAAGAGGGAAGAGAGGTAGGGGATGCGACCACCCCTACGAACTGTGGTGTCATTTATATGTATATGTGTATATTTAACATGATCAGTTAGGATGACCAACCACTTTTAATAAGGGCAGGGGTGTTTAAAGTACAACAAAGTGGGGAAGACCTGCAGCGAATTAGAGCAGAGTAGAAACAAGGGTCCTTATAAAAGGAAGCTTGACATATTGGGGAGCCAGTTTTTGTTCTTGTCGTAATTGAAAGATGTAGGCTTCTGTTCCTAGTGATCAGCATCAGGGATTGCCACTTACTTGCTGGTGGTGAGGTGGAGCAGGCTAAAGGCAGAACACCAGCCTAAAACCTCACAGGAAAGAGAGAAAGAGAAAAGAAGTTGAAGAAGGAGGACCGGGAAGAGAAGTGAAAGAAAGCACAATCAGAGAGAAAAAGGGACAGATCGGGGAACTGTTCTCAAAAAGAGAGTTAGAAGAGAGGACTAAGTCCTACCTAGCTTGCTCCAGGGAAGTGAGTAAGGATCAATGCCAACCCTTAGGAGGGACTGTCCTGAAGACTAGCATCTAGAGAGAAAGGCCAGGCAAAGACAGAAGGGAGTGATTGCCAGAGGAGCACTTGTAACAGGAACGGAAATGAACTATCTACATGAAGGAGTAATGTGACAAAAGGGTAATCTGAAGAGGGAAACTGCAAGCAAAGCCAACGAGAGAGTCAGGTGTAACTCAGCTGTTTATCTTGGAGCTGGATTGGTAGCAGGCATATCACGCCACTAACCAGTTCAATCGAATGAATAAAAAAAACTGAAGTGGCACCTACACTGAACTGCCCTTTGAAACACCCCAAATAAAAAATGCAACACACATGCATACCTACTTTTTTTTTTATAATTGACCAAAAGAATGCACCAAAAGTGAAAAAATGCAGTTTCGGAAAAACAAAAAAAGCAAAATGCATCTAAATCGAACATACTTTTGCATAGACATAGGTTGCGACATCAGTCTTGTATGGTAAAATGTGTGGTGAAACAAATCCGCAACAGAATGAGCATGCTTACATTTCCAGAAAATGTTGGCAGCATGTGGGAGAGATTTGCAAAATTCTGTTATTGCAATCTGCTGTAGTTTCTTTTCTTTTTTTCATATTTAAAGTAAAATTTGCAGCAATCTTCTTTTCTTGTAAATTAACCCTGAGGGTAAAAAACATGGCAGATACTGTTTCAGAACTACCTGTAACTTTCCCATTCATCAAAATGATGCTTACAGAAATCCATGTGCTCACTACCCATAACATCATTCAGATAAATTAAACTGATTTTTAGTCGTAGAAATTTCTGCAATGAACCTACCGCATGTGAATTCTCACTAACTCTCTGCATTCTCACTTTTAATCTCTGTATCTGCTTAGGAATATCTTTTAGATGCTTAACTTGCCCACACCTGCAAAGCACAAAATATAATTAAAGATGTTAGTATTTCAGGGGCGGATCCCTAGAGTTTCATTAGACACCCTCATTTGTCTTTAGGTTAGCGTGTGATCATACACACAGGCAATTAGAAAATGATATGAAATAATTGTGAACAAATTGTTGGGGGGCAGGTGGCAAAATATAGTGACCCACACTTTCCCCCCATACAAACAAGTTATAGTGTATGGTTTTCATGAAAAATACTCCTTACTGGTGTTGTATACTATATATTACTACACTGTTTGTGGCCATATTCTATAACCCCTTATACCTCATATAGTCCAGCCTAGTGCATAACATAAGAACTGGCAAACCACTGTCTCAATACTGCCACCAATTCCTGTGTTAGCTAAGGACATCAGCAATGGCATTACTGGGAGGGAGGTGCCAGTTACTGGAATTCACTGTTCCGATGCCCTGTCCGCCATTTTCAGCATCTGTAGGTGGTAACGACTGCCTCTACATACTATGTTTTCTTGTCACCTTGTACAAGTGTCTGTGCAATGAGGTGTGATAGGAAGTCTGGACCCAGTCAGCCACTTTGAAGGTAAAGAAAAAGTATTTGAGAAAGACCATGGCCAGAGATACAGAGAGTGAGATGGGTCCTGCAAATGGAAGCCTTCAGGTGCAAGGGGTTCACTAATCAGACAGAGAGCCATAGAGGCTGGTACCAAATATATCGCTGTTCTGATTTTGCTTCTCTTCAGAATGAAAGATCTGATCTCCTGCTTTTGTACACAAGCTTTCCTAATTACCGGCCTCCTCCTCTGCTCTAACAGGCAGACACATGCCCTGCTCTGTTTCTTATCTTGAATGACAGATTGTTTACATTACTTACTGAGATTCTTTAAAGCTCTGTAGCCTTGTGCGCTGCTATTTAAAAACCTCCAGCACTCATGTCCCTCTTACAGGTTCAGCTAGGAACAGCGGAGATGATATGCCAAGCACTACTTTTGCATCAAAAAGTGCATGTAATATTCCAGCATGGTGTAGCCCCCTGGCAGAATAATATTGACTATAAGCACTTATTATCATTACATAATAATTTTACACATACAACCGTCCCATATATGCTGTATGCAGAAATCAAAAGGTAATTTAACGGTAGATACTCATCAGTATTGGACTGCAGTGCTAGGAGCCCACCAGTAGAGTTTATTCTTGGGACCCACCATTAAAGTTGATTCTTGGGGCCACCAGTGGAGCGGATTCCTGTGGCCTAACAGAGTTGATTCTTGGGGCCCAACATTAGCATTGATTCTGTTGACTCGCCAGTGGAGTTATTCTTGGGACACACCAATGAAGTTGATTATTGGAGCTCACCAGTGGAGTTTATTCTTGGGAACCACCTATAGAGTTTATTCTTGGGCCACACCATTGAAGTTGATTCTTAGGTCCCACCAGTGGAGTTTATTCTTGGGACGCACCAGTGACATTGATTATTGAGGTCCACCATTGAAGTTGATTCTTGGGGCCCACTAGTGGAGCTAATACTCATGCTAAGACCAAGAACCATTGAGTTTGATATATTACATCTCTGTCTAATGGATGTCACAGATGTAATGGTTTGTTAAATAGATGTTTTATCTTATGGACAAGTTGAGGTTGCTGGAGTGAATTGGGCATATATACACATTCTGTCAACGCAAACTGATCTGCAACAATTCGTAGGAATTTACAGTAAGTTGTTTAACGCACCTTGAACACATCTCAATATGCAAACACCAGCAAAACATCTGCAGAAGTAGCAGTGGTTGAAAGTCAAACCTTGACACAAAGAAGAGTAACTGTTGCCCCTTCAAACCATCCTCAACTCTGCTGCCCGTCTTATCCAACTCTCTCCTTCTCTACCTCTCCCCTCTGCCAATCCCTTCACTGGCTACCCATTGCCCAGTGAATAAATTTCAAGTTCCTGTCACTTGTGTATCTGTCCTTTTGGTGTTACAATCACCAACACCTTATTAGTGGCATCACCATGTGAAGTGAAGTCTATTACGTTGTAGATGACCCAAGACATGGATGATTAAGAAACCAAAAGGCAGCATTTTGTCATCAGATAACCATAGAGACCCTTCACAGAACTGCCCTACATAAAAGCCACAAATTGCATTGTGGTGGTTAGTGACTCAGAAATGCCACATTGCTGGCTGGAAACAAGTTATACTCACGTTTTACATTACGCAACTGCAGTTTGCTCCCAAAAACTCTTTTCCTACTGCAACATAAGAATGATACTATGAATAAAACTGATGAACTGTTACGGCGTGGAGGCCTAGTACTGTATGCAAAAATGTTTAGGTCCTTGAACAAAATATATAACAAATTTGTTTAGTAAGTAAATAGTGGGTACATAAATGTATTTTTTGTACGGTTATGTGTCTACTTGGAATTATGTGATAATTCATAAGACACGTAAAATATTATATAACAGTTATGGTTGGATGTATATGTATAATGCCCCCCTTTTCAGATGCCTCAATAGCCCAAAAATCTTTACTTTTCTTTAATATAGGTTGTACACCTGACAGTTAGTAATTTTACAAAAAAAAATAAAACCAGAAATGGAAGCACATTTATCAATACTGTCTAACTTTAAGACTGTTTTGAGTTAGACTAGACAATCTTACAATGTGACGCATTTATCATAGTGTTGATAAATCTGGCACAGGTTAAAACTGTCTAGTGTAACTTTGTACCTCTATTATCTTGGCTTACTAACCGCAGCAAAATTTTGGTGCATTTCTGGCACACATCAAACCATGGCCCTTTTCCGTGAAGTCCCACCTCACACCTGCAGAAGTGTCTGAAACGATCTAAAACACATAGTAAATGTGGTGCAAAGTATGTATGACATTATTTTTACGCAAATTGTGACAGAAGTCTGTCCCAACTGCCTTGATCAATGTGCCCCATTGTGCTCCTACTTTTCTGGACTAAAAGAATGGTGTCCAATTACTACATAGCAGCCCACCCTACCAATAGATTACAGTGTTGGGACCAGCAGATTAAGTCAACAAGCAACTATTCTGTTGGCTTTGCCCTAGAAGTGCCCCTTCGTCGATGCTTAAAGGGGTTTTGCCATGATCTAATTTCACACCTCCTGCATCCAGCTCTTCAGCTCAGAGTGCTCAGAAGGGGGCGTGTGTGATTTGTTTGAATTGCATATCAAGGTGACTCAGCAGGATTAAACATCACCAAGGCCTTCCCCTCTCTAGTCAAAGAAAGGTCTGTTTTTATTTACAGAGTGTACAAGAAGCTACATTGTAGCCTAAGGTAAATGCTTTTTTACCTTCCCGATACAAGGGTCCTAGGTTCAAATCCCTGCAGGAACCATGATTTTTTTGTCTTTGTCAATACACATAACCTCTTGAGGTTCCTTTTTTAATTTATTTGCACTGTTTTCACTAATTATATAAGGAGTATAGGGGACAGGAGTAGAATGACAGCACCCAGGGTTTCACACTCAGGAGCTGTCTGAGAGGAGAGATTAATCTGGCATGTGCGACCAGTACTGGAGGAGCTCGCCAGCCCTGGACCGTAGCCCACCTGGAGACGAGCTATAAACAATGCCCACTAAAAGGGCAGCTAAAGCAAAAATTGGGGCATTTTAATAAGGATGAATGGTGAAAATGTTTATTATTTAATTTGCAAGCTTCCCACGTCAATTTTACTTCGTGGCAAAACCCCTTTACACCCTTTTCAAGGGAAAATCTGAGTCTCAACCATTTTATTAGTTGGAAAGGGTTATATACACTACTCAAAAATGTTAGGGAGACTTGCGGGTGGAATTCATGGAAAATGTAAAAATTTCACTCTACAGGGATATTTTATCCTGAAAGTAGATCATTTAAGTCATAGCATTCAATGTTGATTTTCTCATTTCAAACAATTATAAAAAAAACAAAAGCAAACAACAGTGCAGAGTATACACCATCAAAAATGTCAGTGTCTCAACAATGTGTCATGTGGCTTTAAGCATCAATTATGTCTTGACGACGGCATCTCATGCTGTTCACAATTCGAGTTATTGGCTGCTGAGGCATGACATCCCACTTTTCTTGAAGGGCGCCACTCAGATCATTGAGGTTCAGGGGTACAGAGTTTTATGAGCATCTACACAGTGACTCTTTGTATCCCACAGGTTTTTCTAGGGATGTATGTCTGGAGAATGCAGGCCCCTCCATTTGGGGGTGCCCCAGTTTAACCAGCCGTTCCCTAATGAATGCAACTAACCTCGTATGACTGGAGCATTGTCGTCCATGAAGATGAAATTAGTCCTGTGTTGTTCATGCAGAGGGACAATGACTGGATTAATAATGCTATTCAAGTAGTAGAGGCTTGTCACTGTGCCATTCACATAGTGTAGAGCAGTTCTGTATTGACTAGGCACACCTGGCCACACTGTACCCCTACCACCACGAAAGGCTCATCTAGTGACATCAGTGGCTGATGCATAGCACTCTCTTTAATGTCTCCAGCATCGTTAATGGCCATAATTTCTGCTCAGAGAGAATCGACTTTCATCACTGAGGACCACTGGCTCCTGATCCCGCCCAGATGCTTCCTGGCCCCTGCAAGACGATGATGCCTGTGCCTGGTGGTGTGGTCACGTACCTCTGCCAGTCGTCTAGCATGCAGACCACACTAATGCAAATGGTTAATGAATGGTCTGACGTGACACTTAGTTTGCCACTCACCATCCGTAAACGTGCCTAGAGTTGTGTGGCATTCATCATCCGGTTCTGCAGGGCATTATTTATAATGAAGCAGTCATCAGTGTGTGATGTAGCCAAAGGATGTCCACGTATTTGCCTTTATCTGACATTTCCAGTCTCTCTGTATCGCTGTTGCAATTTGCTGATGACACTCTGTGACACTCTAAGCATAGTGGCCACTTCCGTCTGAGAGGATCCTGCTTGAAGCCTCGCAATGGCAAGGTACTGTTGATCAATTGTAATATTGTGTCCTTGGTCTCATTATGTCAAAATGTACCACAAGAATAAGAAGGACTGTTTAGATTCTAATTCAAATTGATCCCTAATCTTGTTGGGCAATTCAGGGATTAAGCAACTGTTGTGATTTTTGCCATTAAGCTCCTTGTTAGAGAGATCAGCAAGTTGTGCAAAAAGTACTGAAACATTGAACAGTTGGACATGTGCATTCTAAAAAGGTAAGACATGGTCTCCTATAGGGCATTAAAAAAATTTCAAGAAATGTTATGCTCATCCTGAAATTTTGACCTAAAGCCAAAATATCCGTAATTCTTTGTAAGAAGTGTATAAATACTGCCTGATGTCTAATATACAAGCTGGCAGAGAGCAGTCATTTATGAAGACAACATGATTGTGGAGCAACTAGCATGAGTAAATGCCATATTTCAAGTAAGGAGGACAAAATGATCTAGAAAGTGTAAGAGAGCAAAAAAAAAAATAAAAAAAATTGCAAACATATCACAATTACAGTATGTACGCGTTCAAAATTAAATAGAAGATATGGCCTAGTCCTTTCCTTTGCTTGTTCCTAAAACAAGGGGTGGAGACGAGCTTCAGTCGACTGTCCTGTCTGCACCACACCTAGGTGTGACTGCCTAAAAGCTTGTATAGAACAAACCAGGGCATCACAGAGTTGTTCCTTATCCTAGTCACTATTGATCAAGAATTCTTCAAGCATAGTATCACATTAGAGGCTGTGAATCCATTCCAGACACACCCACATAAAAAACAAAGCCGGTTTTACTGGCTCTTTTGGAGACTACCACACCTTTATGTCCATCTCCATGAAAAATGTAAGCAATCTCTTGTCTGCACAAATGCTGCTGTAGTACTGATGACTAAAGTAAGGATTCCTATCACACTGGAAGGTTCAAACAAAGGGCCGATTTTATGAGCTTTGTCATTTACACTTATATCGCCATCCATGATTAGGTTACTTCCTATTCTATTACACTGAACACAGTTTTGTTATATGTCTCAGTCACACAATACCAGTGTGCTTATCTAGCTAGACGCAATCAACTACTTTCACACTGATTGTTGGTGGGTCTGTTGACACAAATTGCTGAGTTAATGGGTGCATTGAAGTCCACAGTTTCCTTGAACACATCTCAATATGCAAACACCAGCAAAACATCTGCAGAAGTAATCAGTGTTTGAAAGTCCAAACCTATGACACAAAGGAACAGAAGAGTAACTTTGCCGCCGTCAATGCCATCTCACACACTGCTGCCCATCTTATCCACCTCTCTACTCCTCTGCCTCTCCCCTCTGCCAATCCCTACACTGGCTGCCCATTGCCCAGCTAATCCAGTTCAAGATACTAACCATGACCTACAAGGCTCTCCACAACCTCTTCCCTTCATACATCTCTGCCTTAATCACCAGATACCACCCTCACGCAACCTCCGCTCCTCACAGGACCTTCGTTCTCGGTTCTCACCACTAATCAGCTCCTCACATTACCGTCTCCAAGACTGCACTTTCGTTCTTCCCCCATACTCTGAACACATTACTACAACACCTCCAGACTCTCCACCACATTCACTGGTCCCATCAAGAAGCACCGAACCTGAAAACCTATCTCTTCAGGATTACTTATAACCTACAATATCCCTGCCGCAAGTATACTGCCCCACAAACATGTCTGCACACACCTTCTGTCTCTTTCCTCCCTCCTTATAGATTGTAAGCCTTCGTAGGCAGGGTCCTCTCTCCGTCTGTACCAGTTAATCACTTACTTTGTTAATACATGTACGTATGTAAACCCCCTCGAATCTACAGTGCCCTGGAATCAGGGCACTTTAAATTAAATAATAATAATTAACAGCCAAGAAACACAAAAGTACAATCCCACAAATTTTATGCTGGTACCCTTAAACTCAAATTCAGTTCTGTAGTAATTTAAGGGGCTGTAATTTTGTAGTTTTCTGTGTGTCATACAAAAAGGATGACAGATGGAAAACAATGAAATACACAGATGCATTGCTAGGATTTTCTTCATGACAAAAAACATTTAACAAGAATAAGGAAATCAGTTTTACATATCTAATACACTATGACCACCAGAACCTAAAGGCTACTAATTGATAAAGTGCTCTTCTGTCTTTTAAAGAGGTTTTGCCAAGAAGTGAGTTCCTCACCCAACATGCTGATACTCCCCTGTTGAGGCTTGAAAAAGGGGCGTTGTGTTTCTGTGTTTACAAAAACAAATACCTCCTCTGTGATGTCATCGCTCCACCTCCCATGCACATTCCTGATACTCAGTCTCTGTACTTGAGAAAACATGTTATTTGGCTAATCAACTGTATTGTGCACAAGTTTCTCCCTCTTATCTGCGCAGGAGAGAAGATAAGCTCTCAGCAGGAAGCGTCTTTCATTTGTTCACGAACTGCGCAATCGGCGAGGGAGGTGAGGGCTGAGCAAGGAAGCGACTCATGTTTACTTCAGATAATTACTTACATACCAGTGGATTCTCTATACAAAAGACACAGTATACTTACTTTCCTCCCCATCCCTTCAAAGCTCGTTCATGTTCCTTCATCAGATAAGAAGTGCAAACAATGCAAGCACTGCCCAGTCAGTCTCCTGTCGTGTCTAATGTAAAACTTCAGGAAACTAAGGCATATAAGTCAGGCTAGTAGCTCTCATAGGCTTCACTTTTAATGACATATATTTAGAAAAGTGATTAAATACCCATTTTGGAGGATCCCATGTCAATATTAGATCATGGCAAAACCCCTTTAACTCTTGACTTTATGCCACAGGTACTTTTTGTCTATAGACGTTTTGCCAGTATTTGCATACTGAGAAGTGGTCAAGGAAACAGCAGAGCTCAACATATCCATAAAGTTAACAACTCGGGTCACAGAGGCCTCTACCAGCCATGCACCAATAATCACTCTCTTTTGGTTCTTTGTCAGGTCTAACATATCATGCCATTAAAGCAAACAAATTTTTAGAAGAGCACAAGTAATAAAGTTTATCAAAAATGATATAAGTTACGTGACAAGGATAAAGGGAGTGATGGCAGGGTTGTCAAGAACAGTTCAACTTGGCCATGTAATTATAGTGGTGTGCTAGTGTTTTTGTCCAATGCTGTTAAATGACAAAATTGGAAATAAATAAACTATGAAACACCTGTGGTGTCAAAATTAACACTATGGGCCAAATGTCTGAAAATTGGCTGCGCTACGTCAGTTTTTAGGCGCATTAATAAAGTGTAAAGTGCGCCAGAAAGTCCGACTCCATCAAAAATCTGGTGTCAGGTATACCTTGCATAGTAAACCTAATGCGCCTAAAAAATGATGCACTGTGCCCTTCAAACGAAATGCGGCCTATTGAGGCGCATAGGCACATCATTACAAGTGTATGTGTGTTAGGCGCATTTCACATTTTACTAGTATAGGCGGATTTCATATACTTGTAATGATCAGCTATGCTCCTTCGTGAGCGATGTGCCTCGATAGGCGTATTACATACTCTACCAATGAAATGTTTAGTGACGCGATATATGCGATAATCGCAGCACACAGCATATCATAGAAGTGTATATAATGCCCCTAAAATCGAGGCACATCGCGCACGGAGACTCAAGCTTATCATTACAATATATGAAATGTGCCTAACATATACACTTGTAATGATGTGCTATGCGCCTCAATAGGCGCATTTCGTTATGGAGGCATCATGTTTAGGCGCATTACAATGTGTCGGTCCCGGGATATTATGCGCCTAATTTTGGTGTACAACAGTTCATTTACATCCAAAATATGGCGTCAAAAGCAGTTTTAGCACAATATAGACCAAAAAACTAGCGTTGGCATGTTGGAAAATGTCGCCCTATGCCCCTAGATCATTTCCTTTAGTTGTATAGTTAAAAATGGGGTGTTTTAGTGTTGTTTGTTAATTTGATGGAAGAGACATTTGAATAATAATGTTTGGATGGAACAAAGGTTATAGTAGGATCCTTTGTGTGTCTCTATTTTAAAGTATTAATTAATATAATACCTCACGTGGCTCTTTATATATATTGCCATGTAAAAAGCTGCCAGTAAAATGCATACTACTTTTTATTGTTTAACAAATGGCCGCATATATAATCTGTTTGTAAAGGATAATTGTTATAGAATGTATATATGTAAGTCTATTCCACTCACCAAGATGGCCGTCTGTGTTCAGACACACCTAGATATGCCTAAGAAATGGCTGCCCAGCTAGCTGTTTTTCTCTCTCAAACAAAGAGAAAGGAGGATCATTTAAAATGTAGATAAAGTGCCAATCAAAAGGGTTTTATGTGCTAAGAATGGTGTACACCCCCCGAGTCGTTATAAACTTGGTGAGTGTGTAATAAAACTGACAGAATTATTTTGTCTGGAGAAAAGTGTCAGGCTGAGATTTCTTGGCACGTGCCAACTAGTATCCTGATTTGGTCCCCTGCTGGAAAGTAGAGCCCTTTTGTGGTTCCATCTACAACAATAAACTTACAAAATCTCATATAAACTAATTTGGTAACTTTGGGAAATTGTCCTGAAACACAAAAAAAAAAAAAAAAAGAAGAAAAGGAGAGAGAAATAAACCCCTAATATCCCAAAACAAAGTAAGGAGTTTATTATCATTTAATGTAACTCAGTCACTTGAGTAAGTAAAACCATTAAAAAGTTATCTCCACTTATTACCATAGTGACCAACATCAGATTTTAAAAATATGGATGAGTTGGAAAGCATGACACACAGAAAGCAATAGAACACACAACAGATACATTTCTATGATTTTCTTCATTAAAAAAAAACCACAACAAGAACAGGGAAATCTGCAGTATGAAATTAAGGGGTTGTCTCACTACATCGATTCATCTTACTGGCTTCTACTGGCCTACAGTGACGAGCTGCTGAGGACACCAGGTCTGTAGCTGTAGCAACCAGCACTGCCAGCCTATTAGGAGAAATCAAACAGGTCTGTAGCTATAGCAACCTGAGGAGCTGATGCAGCCCATACAAGAGGGGTTACCTCAGAATAGGTAGCATATAGATAATGGACATATATTGCAAAGTGACTTGTTTTTGCAAGACCTTTAACATAAAAGGCAATCCTTGTAGTGAGACAACCCCTTTAAGACTTGCACATATCAAACACCATGACCACCAGCATGTAAAAGCTATAATTTACTTAATTTGCTCTACTTTTTTACATGAAGGCCTTAGTATTTATGAAGTTAGGAATCCGTTTATCAAAGTAAATGATCTTTTCCTGGTGGAGATACTTTCTATGAATAAAGGTTTGATGAAATTAGACAATATTGTCTGACTGTACTCTAGGGATATGTAGGAAATTTGCAATCGCTCATTTACTTATTTGCATCAGAAGATTTTTGTGTTCTATTATTTGAGTACAGGTCTATAAAGGGACATTTTTTGGTCCCGTACACCTTGAATGGATGAGAAATGCACGTTTGTCTCCTTGCTCTGTATTAATCCTTTCTTGCTCCGTGTGTGCAATAAGACAGGTTGGGGCCCCTGTTTTAGTACTCAATGAGGATTCTAGCAGTTTGACCACTAGTAAGGATAGGTGATAAATCCCTTTAAAAGAAAAGAAAACTAATATATACATAACTGAGGTGGAGTTCTTATACAGTTTTCAGGTTACCTTAAAAATTTTTTTTACTATTCCTTTAAGTTTGCCTGGTGAGAATTTCCCATTGATCTGCTTTAAACAGGACTATGGATTTAGAACACAAATCTGTTTTTAGAAACCTCCCCTACGTTCCTTTGAGCAGCACAGTAGTGGAGATAGAAGAAGGAATTCCCTTTTAGGAATTCTTCTGATACAAAACCAAAAAATTAGCAATTAGAAATGCCATATAAATCCCTAGAGCAGAGGTTCCCACCCTAGTCCTCAAGGCACACCAACAGGTCATGTTTTCTGGCTTTCCTTAGCATTCTGCACAGGTGAAGTCATTATTGTCAGTGCATTCTGCACAGGTGATATCATTATTGTCAGTGCATTCTGTGTGAGATCATCAAAACATGACCTGTTGGTGTGCCTTGAGGACTGGAGTTGGGGAACACTGCCCTAGAGGATAGCCTGACAATCTAAGGACAACTACTGAAAATAAAAGACACACTTATAATTGCCTATTATATGCATCCAACAGAGGATGTATGGATTTTAACACCCCTTATAGCTGTGTATGTATTTTTAACCACTTTATGACTGAGATCCTTTTACATAGTCCAGTCCATCTTTAGAACATGTGCTATTTAATACTCCATATGTCTTGTAGCAAAAGCAATTCTAGGTACAGAAAACCTTATAAGAATCACTTCATATGATAATGTCCCATCCAGATGCAAAGCTTGCTTCACCAACCGTTAATAAATCCACACAGACTTACTAGAAAGACTGTCTTATCGTTATATGTACATTACATTTCAAAGTTAAAACTTTAAGCTTTTTCTGTAAGAAAGCAGTATCCAGACTGACAGGAGGTTTTACCATCTGCTGAGAATAGTAGTGATTTCAGATATTACATGCCTATACACACAGTGTATTGCTGCCCGCTCATCTGTAAGATGGATGTATCACTCAGCAAGTCATCGCACCCTTGCTTTACATCGGCAGATTGTCTATTTGCCTTTCTTTGTTTTCGCGGTCTTCTCTTTCCTCTTCTTCACATGTTTTGGGACTTTGGTCTTCCTCTTTTCTCTCTGTGCTTCTTTAAATATTTTTTTCCTTTCCTATTGAAAAAGAGTAAAAGGCATAAAATGAAGTGCCAACGATTGCACATTTAAACTCAAGTTAGTTGCCAAAGAAATAAAAGACTTGGCAGAGCATCATAAAACAACATTAGAAGGATTAGAGCAGAAATCAGTGAACAAACAAATCAAACTTAATAAGTTAAGATCCACATTCACTTAGACATAAATGTAGAACAAAGAGGATACAGTATAAATATGAAGTGCTGTGATGGGAATAAAGCAACATTTCCTTCAGTAGGTTAACCCCTTAAGCCGAACGCCTGAAAAGTAGTTTTTTTTTAGTTTTTGCCTCCTTGCGTTTCAACAGTTGTAACTTTATTTTTTAAATGACGCAGTTGTATGAAGCCTCGTTTTATTCGAGACAAGTTGTACTTTATGGGGGAAGAGTTTAAAGTTCACTTATAAATAATAGGAGAATTTTTTTTTTTAATTATTTTTTTTTTTTAAACCATTCACATTTAACACTTAATAACTTGTTAGATTAATTCTACAGGTTATTACGGTCGTGTGGATACCTAATTTGTGTAGTTTTTTGTGTGTGTATGTAACATATGCACAATTATTTTTATTAATTTTTTTTTGTACACTTTTTCTAGGTTTTTTTTTTTTTACTTTTTTTTTTTTTTTTTTTTTTAATTCCCCAAAAGGAGACACAGTTTTCATTTTTTTTTACACTTAGTAATGTATCTAGTATAGTCATATAAGCTAATACGTTGTATCGGTGTCAATCTTGACACAGGCAGTGATCAGGACAGCACACCAGTCGGCTCTTGATCACTGGCTTTGTTACACAGAACAGCCCTGGGATCACCCGACAGAGCAGGGAAACCCTTTGATTGCGGCGGATCGTCACCGCAGCGCAATCAAAGGGTTTCCCTGCTCTGTCCCAGGGTTAAAGCACCGGGGAGCAGAGGTTTCTCCCACTCCCCGATGCTTGCAGGAGCTGCACTGGGATCAGGGCTGTGGAGACGTAGTCGCTGAAGACGAATGACCTGCACCAGCTGACGTCTAAAGTCGGCTGGCGGTCGTTAAGGAGTTAAAGGGGGTTTTATGCTGAAGACACCCAATGTCAATATGCCATATTAAAGCACATGGCAGTGATGGAGGGGGTCCTCATTTCTGACATACTCTGTACATGCACTACATTGATGCCGTTCATATGAATGGCCACCATGTAATAGGAACTGCATGGAAAAAATGTATGATCACCCAAATCTTTCCCCAGCATTTGAACGGTTTTGCCACTAATGACATTTATCAACTATCCACAGAACAGGTGATAAATGTCTGCTTGCTGGGAGTTCCAACGCCTACTATAGCGACTACACTGTTTCAGGGATCGGTGGGTTCCCAGCGTTGGGTCTCCCAGTAGTCAGATATGTATCACCAATCCCGTAAATAGGTGATAAATGTCATTAGTGGCACAACCCTTTTAAGAAACGATTGCTGGAACTTCTGGCAATCTGACTTTGTTAGACAACTCCTCTAAGGATTTCTAGAATGAACAAAACTAGCCAATGAAAGAAAGAATTCCTATGTACTCTGTTAAGCCGTTTTGTGTGTCAGTCCCCGTTTTCTCTCCGTGGGTCTATGGAGATAATTCTGCATCACTCATACAAGCATACTTCCCATATGATGTAATTACAAGACATTTTCAGCCTCTCCCAGGCAATTCCTCTCAGGCTCTACTGGAGGTGGAGCGCTAAATCCTATTGCATTTACTGATAAGGATTAGCCTCTCTTCTTTATACCAATTATCTAAGGAGGGAAGGATAATCTGCCTTCACTTCACAAAACTAACAAGGAGAGATGGTACTGGTCATGTGATACTGTACTCGAGCTTCATGAGAAGTGCTTTTATGACCATTTTGATCAAAGTTTTCTTTAACAAAAAAGAAATAATTTAACAGGTAATTTGTAATCATTTTTAAACTTGTAATATTTATAAGCATTGGGGTAATTCTGGTTATGAAGGTACTGGTCGATAGCACTTAGCTGTGAAAACTTACCAAAACTGCAAACAATTTGTGAACAGGCTATACAGTTGAAAGTGGCTCTGTTCCAGGAATCCTGGGGAGGCAGCCAAACCTTTGTGGCATGTTCTCCTAGATGACCAGTGTTGGCAATGCCCCTACCTACAAGTGGATTACACTCCAAAAATTCTTAAAAGATACTTTAAATTGTACTGCTCCTTTCTTACAATTCAGAGCACTTGCAGTGTAATTTAGCTGCAACTTCAAAATTCCAGTGATTACTTCCTCCAATGTGGACCATAATCCACATTCTTTAGTATATGCCTATAATAAATCGGATGGATAGGGGAGTAGAGCATCAGGGCCTTTGAGTTACCTCTGACCACTAAGCTATGCAACTATTCTGCCCACTGTTTATTTTTTTTTATTTTTTTTAAAGAGTTATAGGCCGTGTTCCACACGGCTTATTCCCGACTGATTGTAGCCGTTTGAGCTCACAAATTCCGCCATGAATAAGGTTGCGGGGGCGGGCCGGAGCGCGGCGGGGGGGCCGCTCCCCGGCCCATAGACAATGCATTAATCCATACGGCGCGTACGCGCCGTAAAATAATGTGCATGTCACTTTCTTCCCCCCGCGGCGGATTCGCCGCGCAGGGAGGGAGCGACGGATTTCACTGTTCTCTATAGAGAACTGTGGGATTACGTAATGCTGCCGCGGATTGGCGCCGTACTGCACGCAAATCCGGCCGCGCAGTACGTCGCCAATGCCGTCGGCAGAAATAAGCCGTGTGAACGAGGCCTTAAACCCTTAATATGATGCACATTTTCAGATTTTTATTTTAATTTTGAAATCCACACTTTCCAAGAGTCACAACATTTTTATTTACACCATTTAAATCATTATGTAATGGATTGGAAAGCCCGACAATTTATTTGCTTTGCATTACCATTTTCTCAATAACTTATTTTTCTGCCTTTGAAGCTTTGAAATGGCCCGTTTTTTAAACTGATATCTGTGGTGTATGCAACTTTTCATTTCATTCTCTGGGAGGAGGGATGACCAAAAAAAATGTAATTCTGAGGGTTGATAACTCCTTATCACCTTTATGATGTAATAAGCGTTTTAATGTTCTCAACTGTCAGCAATAAATAAATCATAAATTACATTTCCTACAATATGTCTTAAAACGGACACTTTAAAGTGAATATGTCATCAAAAAATTACTTATTGTTAAACTCACATTTTTATGTTAAACACATTTAAGAATTTTTTATTATGTTTTTTAAAAAAAATTCATATCACTTTCCATATTTTTTTAAATATTTCTTAAGTCTTGCAGTTTTCTCTTTGGCCACTAGGCCTAATAATAGTCTGACACTTCATGTTCTGTAGCAAAAGATTCTCAGCAGTCTAGAGAAGATAGTCACAGTGCACCCTCTCCCCTCTCTGTATACTGACTTCTTCCCAGGTCACAGAGCATGACTAGAAAACTCTCCTGTAGAAGTCAATGGGACTGAGTCAGTCTTAAGGCTCCTATGTGCATGAAGCTGCTGTAAAGCATCTCTCTGACTGCTGTTAAACAGTGCCTAGCAAGAATGCTGTCCCCAACAATCATCATACAGAAACGAATTGAGAAATCTACAATCAAAAATAATAAAAATGGCTAAAAAGAAAAGAATATGGATCAGTGTCTTGTTTTAATTCGTAAAAAAAAAAAGCAGTTAGCAACAGACTCCCTTTAAAATTGGACCAAATCACACAAGAGCTCCAAGCTTCTCTTTAATATTGCAAGGAAGGCACACAATTTGAAATGCAATGCTTCATATAAAGTCTACAGGGTGAAAATAATTCTTAGACAAAAGATCCATGAGTAAGCTAGAGGCAAAATGCCAAGAGAAGACTATTCAAGAACGGAAGGTTGACATCTCTCTCCCTGCCGGCCAATGCCACCAATAGCGTTTAACTGCTACTGCCAATGAACACATACTTAGAAGATAGAGTTTTATATTTTGGGAAGGCTCAAATTCTTGGACAGGGCAGGGCAGTGGTCACTAGTTATTATGTCCATGCTTAGGCATTTGCAAAATAAACAGCGAGGAAAGCTAATCAGTTGGGACAGATAAATCAACTGTTCTGGGATAATCCATTTCTGCTAACCTACCCAGCAAACAATATGGTTTACCTGTATAATACAGCAAGCATGTTGGCTCACTAACCTTTTTATCTATTTCAGAGGCAGAAGTTTGATCTTTGGAGTGAACCTCTTCAGAGTCTGACCTCGAATCATCACCACTGTCAGAATCCGAGCCAGAGGCATCATGCTGCTTATCGTCACTTTTCTGAAGCAAAGTTGGTACCTGAACAAAAAACATACATACAATGCGTATTCTTTTGTATTAATAAGAAACTGAACAGATCAAATTTAAGCAGAATATCCTTTTCCTAGAGCCCTTTTACTCATTCCTGACTGTTTAAAACATATTTCCCAGTTCCTTAAAGAGGACCTATCACCTCCAGGGAAACCTCATGAAGTAACAGGAGACTGAATACAAACATTTCCTTAAATATGTTTCATTAGGAAAATCAAAGCATTTCACCTGTGATTCAGTTTTTAAAAAAGCGCTGGCCCTTTTAGATAGGACTGAAGTCAGCACCTGACAGCTTGATGGATCACTATGTTGACAGGTCTGTGAAACTAACTGCTTCTGAGCTGTGAAAGGGGGAGCCTGGAATCATGTGTACACTAGCAGAAATGTAATATAGATGCCTGGGTGCTATGGAGGAGGAGGCTGAAGCAACAGGTAAACTTTGTCACACTATGTCCTCACTATGCTGTGCCTGCAGTGTATGTACAGTGGTGGCCAAAAGTATTGGCACCCCTGCAATTCTGTCAGATAATACTCAGTTTTCTCTGAATATGATTGATCACAAATTCTTTGGTATTAATATATTCATTTATTTGCTTGCAATGAAAAAAAACCTTAACATAATGATACAAAAATCAAATCATTGATTTATTGTCACCCAAAACCTTCATAAAATGAGCTGGACGAAAAGTATTTGCATGGCACCCTCAGCCTAATACTGGTAGCACCACTTTACCAAAAATAACTGCAACAAACCGCTTCCGGTAACCATCAATGAGTTTCTTACAATTCTCTGCTGGAATTTAGACCACTCTTCTTGGACAAACTGCTCCAGGTCCCTGAGAATATGAAGGTTCCTTCTCCAAAATGCCATTTGAGATCTCTCCATAGGTTGTTCTATGGGGTTCAGGGTCTAGACTCGCTTGCTGGCCACTTTAGAAGTCTCCAGTGCTTTCCTCTAAACCATATTTCTAGAGTGCTTTTGAAGTGTGTTTTGGGTCCTTGTTCCCTGCTGAAACCCATGACCTCTGAGGAGACCTAGCTTATCGTCATACAGGGCCCTACATTATCAACAAAATTGGTTGTTAGTGTGCCATGCACACGGTCAAGCAGTCCAGTGCAGAGGCAGCAAAGCAACCCAAAACATCAGGGAAACTCGCCATGTTTGACTGTAGGGACGCGTGTTTATCTTTTCTTTGGATGCCTCTTTCTTTTTCCCCTTAAACTCTATGTTGAATTGCCTTTTCCAAAAAGCTCTACTATTGACTCATCTGACCAGAGAACATTCTGTCCAAAACTTTTTTTAGGCTTCTCAGGTAAGTTTGGCAAACGCCACCTGCCTTTTATTTCTCGCGGTAAGAAGTGTTGGGTCCTCCTGGGTATCCTACCATACAGTCCCCTTTTCACTCAGACTCCGACGGATATACGGTTGAACACTGTTGTACCCTCGACTGCAGGGTAGCTTGAACTTGTTGGATGTTAGTCGAGGTTCTTTATCCACCATCCCGCTCAATCTTGCGTTGAAATCTCTTGACAATTTTTTTTTTCTTGTTTCCATCCACCTCTATGGAGAGTAGCCACAGTGCCATGGGCTTTACATCTATAAGGTTAGCCATCGTACCATGGGCTTTACATCTAGAGAGGTACGCCACAGTGCCATGGGCCCTTTACATCTAGGGAGGTAGCCACAGTGCCATGGGCTCAGTCCACATCTAGGGAGGGTACCACAGTGCCATGGCTTTACAAACTTTTCTTGATGACCACTGCGCACAGGTAAACACCAGGAACATTCAGGTCTTTGTAGAATGGACTTTGTAGCCTGGAGAATGCTCATGGCTTCCTCACAATTTGGAGTCTCAGTCCCAGGACAGATTTTTTGGCTTCTTACTTTTCTCCACTCCATGCCTCAATGTGGTACACACAAGGACACAGGACAAGAGGTTGGTCCAACATTAATCCATGTCAACTGTCTGCAAGTGTATTTAGTTATTGCCAACCCCTGTTAGGGTGCCACAGGTAAGTTTACAGGTGCTGTTAATTACACAAATTAGAGAAGCATCACATGATTTTTTCAAAACACTGCCAATACTTTTGTCCACCCCCTTTTAAGTTGGTGTGGTATTATAAACCAATTTGGCTTTAAAATGACCAATTCTTTGTGTGGTTTTCCATTGAGACAATATAAATGAAGATACCGTATATACTCCGAGTATAAGCCGAGTTTTTTCAGCCAAAAATGCGCTTGAAAAAACTCTACTCGCTTATACCGAGTCACTGTCGGCGCTACTGGCGCGTTGCGATGCCTGCGCGACAGGACGCTTCAGTTTATATGCGACTCCTCAGGGAGCGCAATATAGCTGAATGCCGAGAACACGCCACAGTGTCCGGCGCCCTGCCGCTGGCCCGGGCACTGTCCGCATCCCTTCACCTTACTTGCGACTCTCCGTAGCGCATATAGGTGAAGGGATACCACTGCGGGTCATCAGAGCGAGCGCTCCGTTCTCGCAGTGGTACTCCTGGCGTCCTGCGGCCGACCGATGTTTCCGGCACAGGCAGTTGTATCATCACGCTGCGTGCGCGGCCCTGATGACGTCACCCGCCCAGTGCCGAGAAGATTCAGGAATCGACGCCGTGAGGCCGAGCAGCGAGAGGGCGTAGCGGCGAGGGACACGGAGCAGGCGGGAAGCCAGGTACATGATTGTTTTTGATTTTTTTTAAACTGCCTACAGCCGGCCCTTGCTCACTCCTTCCTACAGACAGCCGCCCCTAACACCTTCCCTACAGCCGGCCCTACACCTGCTACAGTCCGCCCTACACCTCCTACAGCCGGCCCTACACCTGCCTAACAGTCCGGCCTTTTTACTACACCTGCCTACAGCCGGCCCTACACCTGCCTACAGCCGGCCCTAATACCCTGCATACAGCTGGCCCTATACGGCCCTATACCTGCCCTACAGCCGCCCTATACTGCCTACAGCTGCCCTATACCTGCCTACAGCCTCCCTATACCTGCCTATGTCCATATACCTGCCTATTACTGTCTATGGGGCCATATAACCTCCTATTACCTGCGTATGGGGCCAAATACCTGCCTATAATCTCTGCTTATGGGGACATATAACTGCCCTATTACATGCCTATGGGGGCCATATACCTTCCTTTACCAACATATAATGGGCCATATATCCACCTATAATTTGCCTATGGGGGACATTAAACTGCCTATGTAATTTTTATTGTATCCCTTTTTTATTTTAAAATTTACCAGTAGCCGCTGCAATTTTCTCTTAGGCTTATACCTCGAGTCAATAAGTTTTCCCGTTTTTTGGGGCAAAAGAAGGTGCCTCCGGCTTATACTCGGGTCGGCTTTATACTCAGTTATATACGGTAAATAATAACCAAATAATTTGTGATTGCAATCATTTTCAGGAAGAAACTGAGTATTATCTGACAGAATTGCAGGGGTGCCAATACTTTTGGAAACCACTGTATAGTGAGAAACTTGGATTAACTCTGTACAAGCAGCTATGCCCTCAGCTCCCTCTGCACAGTTTGTATCTCCCATAGAAGGAATTCTACGAGCTAATGATCTGTGACTTACAACTTCCACTGTACTTAGAACTTCCACTGAAATGAATGAATAACCAAGCAAGCGTGGCCATTTCTCCATTCTAAGTCGGAAATTTTGGGGGCCCACTCTCAAGATAGCTGTGGGTCCCACCTGTGGGATGCACACCTACCTCACATTGATGGCATATCCTATTGATATGCCAACAATGTATGAGATGTTAAAACGCCTTTAAAAAGAAAAAAGAAAAAGAAAAAGATAAGCAAAGAAAATCCTCACACTGGGCATCTAAGGGTATGTTCACACGGCGCATTGAGTCCGCGTGAACATACGCTTTTAGATGCCCGTGTTTCGGATCTGTTCTGTCCCGACCCCTAGATGGACCCAAACACTTATCTAAATAGCAACGTGATTTAGATCGCTTTGAACTTGAAACACACATCGGCGATCACTCGTGTGAACGCCGATGTGTGTTTCACTCCGTCTTTCAGATCCATCTTCTAGATCCATCTCAAGAATTGACATGATTATTTTAAACTACAGTGGGGAAAAAAAGTATTTAGTCAGCCACCAATTGTGGTGGGCAGATCTCAACTATGAGAAAGACAATGAGAAAACAAATCCCGAAAATCACATTGTCTGATTTGGAAAGAGAATTTATTTCAATATTTATGGTTGGAAAAAAATATTTAGGTCACATAAACACAAGCAAGATTTCTGCTCTCACAGAACCTGTAACTTCTTCTTGAAAGCCTCCTCAGTCCTCCACTCATTACCTGATAGTAATGGCACCTGTTTGAACATGTTATCAGTATAAAAAGACACCTGTCCACAATCTCAAACAGTCCAACACTCCAAACACCACTATGGAGAAGACCAAAGAACCTGCGAAGGACACCAGAACAAAATGTCGCCTTGCACCAGGCTGGGAGTCCTGAATCTGCAATAGGCAAGCAGCCTTGGTGTAAAGAAATTCAACTGTGAGGGAAGCAATAATTACAAATGGAAGAAATACAAGACCACTGATAAGCTCTCCTAGATCTGGGCGCCACGCTAGATTCTCACCCCGTGTTGTCAAAAGGATCACAAGAACGTGAGCAAAATCCAGAACAACACGGGGACCTAGTGAATGACCAGCAGAGAGCAGGACCAACGTAACAAAAGGCTACCAACAGTAACCACATTACGTCGCCAAGGACCAGATCTTGCAGTGCCCGACGTATCCCCTGCGTAAGCCAGTACATGTCCGACCCATCAGAAGTTTACTAGTGAAGCATTTGGATGATCCAGAAGAATATTGGGAGAATTTCATATGGTCAGATGAAACCAAAGTAGAACTGTGTGACAGAAACTCAACTCGTTGTGTGTGGTGGAGGGAGAATGCTGAGGTGCATCCAAAGAACACATACCTACTGTGAAGCATGAGGGTGGCAACATCATGCTTTGGGGCAGTTTCTCTGCAAAGGGACCAGGATAACTGATCCGTGTACATGAAAGAATGTATGGGGCCAAGGATCGTGAGATTTTGAGTGCAAACCTCCTTCCATCAGCAAGGGCATTGAAGATGAAACGTGACTGGGTCTTTCAGCCTAACAATGATCCCAAGCACACTGCCAGGGCAACGAAGGAGTCTCCAGATCTCAACCCCATAGAAAACCTTTGGAGGGAGTTGAAAGTTCATGTTGCCCAGCGACAGCCCCGAAACATCACTGCTCTAAAGGAGATCTGCATGGAGGAATGGGCCAACAAAGGATATATAACAAAGTATTGAGATGAACTTTTGTTATTGACCAAATACTTATTTTCCACTATAATTTGCAAATAAATTAATTCCAAATCAGACAATGTGATTTTCTGGATTTGCTTTCTCATTTTGCCTCTCATAGTTGAGATCTACCTATGATGTCAATTACAGGCCCTTCTCATCTTTTTAAGTGGGAGAACTTGGAAAACTGGTGGATGACCAATTTTTTCCCCACTGTATAGGGTGCAATCCTGCTGCATCCAAACACGAAGCTGCATGTTGGATACGTGTTGGATCCAAAATGCCATATACCAAAATGCCGTGTGAACGGGCCCTAATAGTAAAACTGTCCTTGTTGGCCATAGCAACCAATCAGATCTCAGTGTTTTTTGTTTTTTTCAACTGGCCTCACTACTCTAAAAGAGAAAGAACACTGAGCTCGAAATGGTTGCTATGAAGATTTGTTTTTCCCCTCTTCACATTGTGCCCCATATAAAATCAGAAAAAGACCACAGAAGGGACATTTTTAACCTTTTTTCTTTTTCTTTTTAATTATCGATTGTCCCTGTAACTGTGGCTGATATATTAGTCCCAGGTACTGGAGCTAAACAGATAACAGCACTGACTGCAAAGCTGATCTAGAAAGAATAAGGAATTTAAAGCAATCCAGCTTACCATTTCAACACCTGACAAATCTTTCTTCAGGCCGGTCACAGTCTGATAGAGAATCTAGAAAGACAACAAGGAAGCAACAAATTGTTGCATGGTAAATATATAAAATTAACAAGGTTCTGTTCTTACTAAAGGAAGTGTTAACATGTACTGAAAACATTTTCTATTGTATTTTATCATCACAGATCTATCACGTTTGTGTTTCACAGACCACAAAAGTGGAATCTTTTATAGTTATGGCCATGAATACACCTTATGCAAAGCTAAAGACTTTCATATGGTTACTTACATTATCCTGTTGTGTGTTAAGTGACATTTCTTCTTCCTTAATCTTCTGCATAACGTCTACATCCCTTTCATAGTTGTTCACTTCATTCAGAGTTCGAGGACTGTATGCTTTCTTAAACACCTAAAATATT